>CAWUFW010009110.1:600000-816152 GCA_963921515.1 Calotriton arnoldi
CTAAATTCACCTAGAATTTATTTTTTTATGTTGGATTCAATGACTATGTACACTAGTGCCTACCTTTGCACCTCTGAACAGATCCAACCCAAGGCTGAATAGTCCAAGAAAATTATTTGGAAATAATGTAACAAACTGTAAATACCATTTGACTCTCACGGATATCAGGACATATTGTTTCAGTGGCACAAATTAAGTCACTTCCGAACAACATCCTGGGTATAATGCGGAAAGAGGTGCTGGCTGGGCGTGAGTCTACAGTCACCACTTTTTGCACGGGCACCTGTCATTGAAGCATGTGGCCGATTACCTGGGACCGGCTGGGTGACCACAGACCTTAACGTTTGGATAAGACCTAGCATTGCTACCCTTAGCCCCTTGAGGATGAGGACCCTTAAAATTACCACAATGCAATGCATTCGACATAATAAAGACAGTGACACTCTTTGTGGATAAAATATGTCACAGGTTTATTGATTACACAGGTTGGGTTAGCTTACGGGCGATCCGGGTGTCGACGGTGAGTTCCTTGAACGGCTGACACCCATCCTGAGAAAGCTAGAGCTGTCCTGTTGGTCTTTTCAGCACCAATGCACTTAGATTATTTACAGCTCATTCATTTACAGTGGGTTGCCACCACGCTCTTTAGTTTTGTGTCATGCTCCTGACAAGTCCGAGCGAGATCCCGGCCAGTCTCCACACCACTACCTGGTCTTACTCCTCCCTTCCTGACGCCCAGGGCAATAAAATAGAGGGGTGACTGACCCTCTCCCCTTACGGTGTCCCCGTGTGTTCAGCTAATATCCTAGCAGGGGAGCAACACTAGGATGCTGTCCCCTCTATGCCACCCTGCATGCGGCGTGGCCACCTACATTTCCAGCTATCCTGGAGAGGGGCAACAGTGTCCTGATTCTGAAGAAAAAATTCAAGATACTCTGTTTCCCTTTATATGGATACTCGTGCGAATTGTTCTCCAAACAGCAACTCTGAATATATTTTTTTAAGTGAGGAAAGAAAGTGTGTCCATCATGCAATGTAGTTTTATAGATATAACGTATCATTGAAATGACCAAATGCTGGTAAAAACGGCAATACTCCACATCTAATGACAATTACACTAACTAGTTTCTGTAATCAACATATTAGTGACACAACCACAAATGGCTGAAGTGGGCTGACCTGCTACCCCTCGCTGTGTTTTGATGCAAAACAGATAAAGCAATCAGTAAACAAATCTAAAATGTACAATAGCCTGGCTTTGTCACATTAAAATGGATATTATAAAAATCTCATATCAACAGCTGATGGTTTGAGCATCAAAAAGTAAAGACGAGTAAGTTAAAGATCTGAGAGCAGTAGTAACAGCAGTTTACGCTTTGCGTGGGGAAGGCATGCTTTTGATTCTACATTTGTCAGCTAACTACGAAACATAACCATGTCTGAGATTTGTCAAAGATCTACATTGAAATTGGTGTTTAAAAAAGGATCATACACCTAGATCTATCTACTTTTCCTGATACTGTTCTGACAGCACAACTCCTCCGTGTCACTCAATTCATGGCTATCTGAAGTACAAGAAGTTCTGCCAACTAGCTAAAAGTGTTTACTAAAGTATGACTCACTTAGGACAAGAGTTTATCCAATACAAGATTTATTAAGTAGCAGACAAACAGATGCTGTCATTACACAACATTGTTGGCTTGGTAGGTCGGGATTGTTTAACCGAATTTTCGTTTTTTATTGTATACAAATAATGAGAAGTTTAATTATAAGTAAGTCACAGCAAGAGCAATAATGTGACCAGGACAAGGAGTAGCATGAAAATGTATTATTGGTAGTTTGAGCTGAACTAATTTTATTACTTCCCAATTAATCAAGTTTGTTTTTGTAAGTCAGTTTGTTCCTGAAAATATTTTCCTACAAAGACACTTCGGCCCTCCTTCCAAGTTCGCTGGATAATTCTGATCCTTGTTCAAACAGGAGTTTGCACAAGGTGTGAAACTTAAAGTCTTGCTCTAAACACTGCACGTCCGCAATTTTCCCTTTACAAATTTGGTCAAGCCAAATCTGGCGAAATTTATCAGAACGCCTGGGATAAATATCAAACATGCTGATTCTGGTGCATTAAAAGCATGTTTGACGTTACTCCTCTTTTCCTAGTTGAAAACTCAGACTAGGAGACTATCACACCTGGTAAATACTTTGCTATCACACCTGGTAAATACCTTGTCTATGACGAGCTGCGCACTACCTTAAATCTGAATCCGTTTTTTACTTGGGACTCTATGTCGATCTTTTTGGCAGTGGGAAGATATTTGATTTGACATGAACCCAATTCCAATGAATCTAAATGAGAATTTTTAGAGTCAACGTTTAATCTGAAAATCTTGCATAGATCAGACTCTCATGGAAACTGCTGTTTGATATAAACATTCGTGGAAATGTCTGATGAAATCATTGTACATTATGTATGTATGTATATATTATTTCTATAGTACAAACCTAGCCAAAAGACAGTGGAGCACTGTACTTTGTCAAACACAAGCTGAAAATCAGCGAGTAATAGCGGAGGAAGCTGAGTGGTGGAAGTTTAATGCATTGTGATGTAGTGTTCCTTAAAGAGGCGATTCTTCAACTCTTTCCTAAACTGGAGCAGTATTGGTACCATCCCGAAGGATACGAGGATGTTGTTCAAGATCCTGGGTGCATAGATGCAAAGGGAAGTTTGTCCTGTTTTTTTTTTTTTTCTTTTTTACACTTCTTGGTCTGCAGTCAGATGGTGTCTTGGCTGGTGGGTGTGCAGAGAACCACAAGAGATAATCATCTTGTCTGCAAGACAAGCTGGAGCTGGGTATGATCACTTTGTAGATGATGCAGCTGGTTTTATTTTTATTTATTTGTTTTATATAGCGCAAACTTGACCCCGTAGGGTATCAGAGCCATTCACACTAAAGCCGTACATACTCACAAAGAGTGGAGTAGTGGAGAAGATAATGCAAAAAATGCCAGGATGCACCTGTACTCTTTCCAGTAGAACAGGTTTTTCTGCTATATTTTGTAGCATAATAAATACATGCACACTCCTCCACACAACATTTAAATGGTCATTCTGTGGACATGGGCAGCTTGTTAGGACTTGGTGGGTTTAGAATGTAGGCCTTAATTAAGGGAAGGTGACATCATTGCAAAGAATAAGGACCACGAGGCCAGGAACACACTATGAAGGTGTTTACACATCTAAAGGTCACCCCTCAGAGTTTAAAGATGTTTCAAAGAAAATAGGACTAAGTCATATAATATTGAGAGTACTGAGCAAAGCAGGTTCTTGATGATTGCGTCCTCAGCTACATCGACTAGTTTTTCAACATAGGCACCATGGTTTGTGGTTGAGGGCTTCAATGAGGATCATGATTTTGCAATTTGAAGTGAACTGTTTTTAACGAATACAACAAAGAGCTGCATGCTCGACCCTGATTGAAGTATGCGTGGCAAGAACACACTTTGATATTTAAAAATTGCACTTGTATCATAAAGTGTACTTTCTTTATAGCTAGTAATTCATTTGTACACAGTATGTTTGATCAAACAATATTCTTAAGACCAGGCAGGAACAGTAGTAGAGCACCTCATTTCAGCCCAGAGCTGCGGATACCATTAATATGAACACACAGCGGTGTGGGGGGCGGGGCAAGGAAGCAGGCTCCGGTGTATTCTTTGCTCCCTATTTTTTGGTTGACTAATGTTACTCCCTATTGCTTGTTTTAGGGAATAGTAATCTGGTTCCAGAGAGTGAAACAGACTTGTGCACCAGTTATCTGGAGAAACTCTTATGCTACCCTCTCTGAGGCACAAAATGTAAATCCTTGTCGACTAGAGATGACTGTAATAAACAAAGCACACAACAAAATGTCCAGGTCCTGACCACAAAGAGCAAAAAGCCTGATGGGGTTGCCATTCTTAGACAAAGCGATACCAAAGGGGATGATGGACGGAGCGCTTGAGCAAATCAAACACTCACCCCCAGTCAACTGATCTGGGTTTAATCCATCATCATTCTTTAGCTCACTCCACCACCCCAGTTCAGACATGGCCATATGCAAATTAGTCTGGCCCTGTGCCTCATGGGAACAGTCCAGCCCGAACTGCCAAGCCATGTCTTCCCTGGACCGGAAACAAGCATCCTGGGACCGGTTTCTGGCTAATCAGCCGTCATCAGCCAGGCTAGCTTGAATCCAGTGGCAAAGTGAGCAAGGGACCCACGTCTGGGCATACCCTGCCAACTTAGGGCGAACAAAGCGATACCAAAGGGGATGATGGACGGAGCGCTTGAGCAAATCAAACACTCACCCCCAGTCAACTGATCTGGGTTTAATCCATCATCATTCTTTAGCTCACTCCACCACCCCAGTTCAGACATGGCCATATGCAAATTAGTCTGGCCCTGTGCCTCATGGGAACAGTCCAGCCCGAACTGCCAAGCCATGTCTTCCCTGGACCGGAAACAAGCATCCTGGGACCGGTTTCTGGCTAATCAGCCGTCATCAGCCAGGCTAGCTTGAATCCAGTGGCAAAGTGAGCAAGGGACCCACGTCTGGACATACCCTGCCAACTTAGGGCGAACAAAGCGATACCAAAGGGATGATGGACGGAGCGCTTGAGCAAATCAAACACTCACCCCCAGTCAACTGATCTGGGTTTAATCCATCATCATTCTTTAGCTCACTCCACCACCCCAGTTCAGACATGGCCATATGCAAATTAGTCTGGCCCTGTGCCTCATGGGAACAGTCCAGCCCGAACTGCCAAGCCATGTCTTCCCTGGACCGGAAACAAGCATCCTGGGACCGGTTTCTGGCTAATCAGCCGTCATCAGCCAGGCTAGCTTGAATCCAGTGGCAAAGTGAGCAAGGGACCCACGTCTGGGCATACCCTGCCAACTTAGGGCGAACAAAGCGATACCAAAGGGGATGATGGACGGAGCGCTTGAGCAAATCAAACACTCACCCCCAGTCAACTGATCTGGGTTTAATCCATCATCATTCTTTAGCTCACTCCACCACCCCAGTTCAGACATGGCCATATGCAAATTAGTCTGGCCCTGTGCCTCATGGGAACAGTCCAGCCCGAACTGCCAAGCCATGTCTTCCCTCGACCGGAAACAAGCATCCTGGGACCGGTTTCTGGCTAATCAGCCGTCATCAGCCAGGCTAGCTTGAATCCAGTGGCAAAGTGAGCAAGGAACCCACGTCTGGGCATACCCTGCCAACTTAGGGCGAACAAAGCGATACCAAAGGGGATGATGGACGGAGCGCTTGAGCAAATCAAACACTCACCCCCAGTCAACTGATCTGGGTTTAATCCATCATCATTCTTTAGCTCACTCCACCACCCCAGTTCAGACATGGCCATATGCAAATTAGTCTGGCCCTGTGCCTCATGGGAACAGTCCAGCCCGAACTGCCAAGCCATGTCTTCCCTGGACCGGAAACAAGCATCCTGGGACCGGTTTCTGGCTAATCAGCCGTCATCAGCCAGGCTAGCTTGAATCCAGTGGCAAAGTGAGCAAGGGACCCACGTCTGGGCATACCCTGCCAACTTAGGGCGAACAAAGCAATACCAAAGGGGATGATGGACGGAGCGCTTGAGCAAATCAAACACTCACCCCCAGTCAACTGATCTGGGTTTAATCCATCATCATTCTTTAGCTCACTCCACCACCCCAGTTCAGACATGGCCATATGCAAATTAGTCTGGCCCTGTGCCTCATGGGAACAGTCCAGCCCGAACTGCCAAGCCATGTCTTCCCTGGACCGGAAACAAGCATCCTGGGACCGGTTTCTGGCTAATCAGCCGTCATCAGCCAGGCTAGCTTGAATCCAGTGGCAAAGTGAGCAAGGGACCCACGTCTGGGCATACCCTGCCAACTTAGGGCGAACAAAGCGATACCAAAGGGGATGATGGACGGAGCGCTTGAGCAAATCAAACACTCACCCCCAGTCAACTGATCTGGGTTTAATCCATCATCATTCTTTAGCTCACTCCACCACCCCAGTTCAGACATGGCCATATGCAAATTAGTCTGGCCCTGTGCCTCATGGGAACAGTCCAGCCCGAACTGCCAAGCCATGTCTTCCCTGGACCGGAAACAAGCATCCTGGGACCGGTTTCTGGCTAATCAGCCGTCATCAGCCAGGCTAGCTTGAATCCAGTGGCAAAGTGAGCAAGGGACCCACGTCTGGGCATACCCTGCCAACTTAGGGCGAACAAAGCGATACCAAAGGGGATGATGGACGGAGCGCTTGAGCAAATCAAACACTCACCCCCAGTCAACTGATCTGGGTTTAATCCATCATCATTCTTTAGCTCACTCCACCACCCCAGTTCAGACATGGCCATATGCAAATTAGTCTGGCCCTGTGCCTCATGGGAACAATCCAGCCCGAACTGCCAAGCCATGTCTTCCCTGGACCGGAAACAAGCATCCTGGGACCGGTTTCTGGCTAATCAGCCGTCATCAGCCAGGCTAGCTTGAATCCAGTGGCAAAGTGAGCAAGGGACCCACGTCTGGGCATACCCTGCCAACTTAGGGCGAACAAAGCGATACCTTAGACAAAGGCAAGCATGGACAAGAAGGGTTCGATTTATCTTGAGTGAGAAAGTCTACGAATTTGGCATCAGTCACTAAGGGAGAGAAAATTCATGCAGAGCCTTTGATCAGTATCTGATATTTCTTGTCCAGCATTCTCAGTGGAGCACAATTGTTAAGAACTATTCACAGATGACACAAGCATCAGCAAAGTAAATAGATCGGGCTTTCATTTCGAGCCCCAACTAAAGTGTAAAAAAGCCTGCTGCAGTGAACAAATAAAAAGAAATGCTTTCTGTGCTTAATGAATCTGAGATAAAGAATTTACTCTCTCTTGATTAAGTGTACTTTTGAAATGTAAATAGTTCCTCATGTATTTCTATGCAAACAGGCCACAGGAGACAGAATGATACACCAATCAGCCAACAGTATGAAGTGAGAGAACTGCTCCCCTGGCAGACCAAAAGCCAACTCTATGTATAGTTTAATTAAAAGGTAACAGTAGGTATGCAGACAGCTGCGCTGACAAACCAGACCTAAAAATGATACCCCAAAAGTCAAGACTAAAGGCAATATACCCAAAGGCCTAAAACAGGACAGGTTGCATCACTTCTTTTCATGAACTGGTTCTGTTTTCAGGAGACACAACTCGCCATAGATCACCCAAGGAAGCAAACATAAAATGCAATAAAAAAATACAGATTGTGTTTTTCCGGTAACTGGACACTCCTATTTGCCCCAATTCAATCAGCCCCAATCCAAACCAAAACAATCTGCCCCACTCCAATCCAAAACAATCTGCCCCACTTCAATCCAAAACAATCTGCCACACTCTAATCCGTCCCACAATTTACTCATAAACAGAGAGGCAACAAGACAATAAATAAACAATTTATCTTGAGCCTTTAGTGTTCAGCGTTCCGGATCCGTTAGAGCGATGTGTTTTGGGCGTACACGGCTTGAGTACCAAACTATATCCCCTTGACCTTAGGGATTTTAAGACGATGGGGTAGGAAAGACTTGCCCTTACTCCTGTATGGAATCGATATTGTGTCCCTGATACTTAAGACCACGCTTCGCTCGAGTCACGTCTGGATGGTAGATGTGATTATACCAGTTTTAATGCATGGTTTTTTATGTGCCACTAGTACTTTTGAAAGACGTTTTTTCTTAACAAACTCCATGATGAATTAAGTATGATCAATTTGGCCCTGATGAAGCCCTGTTGAGGGTGAAACACGTTGGCTGCGCTGTTGTTTCTGACTTCATACAATAAAGAAGCACACATCTTCAACACTGAAGGCTCAAGAAAAATTGTCTTTTTATTGTCTTGTTGCTATTGATGCCTCTCTATTTAAGAGTTGTTTGTCATATGGTATGGTCTATGAGCAGCGGACCATTGAGGTGGGCAACATTATCAATTATTATTTGATCGTACTTTTGTGTGACGAATTAGGCAGTGCGGCTATAATTCCCTTGGCTGCTTGATACAATTAGAATCCCGTCCCACAATTTGACTGGAGGCTTAATGTAGCCTCTTTGAATGCTACCAGACAAGAACTGGATCTCACTGGAGGCTTTGAGAATCTCAGTCATGAACTGAAAAGGTGTTGGTTCATTCGTTCATTGGCACCACTATCGACTTCAAGACATCAACCTCAAGAGCAGGTCTAGGGGCGAAAACCAGGAGAATACTGGGAGTTAGAAAAGACATCCAAGAGAGACTTCCAAGCGTTTATGTGCTGTTTAATTGAAGAGAATCAAAGGGGGTTTCCATCGTCGAGCAGGCAGGAAGCACCCAGAGGCAACAAATGAAACGTCTGTGCGTAATTCTTTCGGCGTGACCCCACGTGCTTTAGGGAAGTGGCATCATGTCAATACAGGCTATCCCATTTTCTTTTTATGTACCGTCCATAGACACGTGCAGCGGAATAATACAACAAATTCCCTATAAAACGTCATCGTGGGACTTTAGATAGATTGGCTTGGCTTGCTTCCTAAGCTTTTCTTGCGTTTTAAGTACTTGGCCGTGTTTCTGGGCCAGGCCCATAGGTGGGAGATGAATCTAAAGTGAAGAAACAAAAACATGTTAGTTCTTAGTTCCTTTACTTTGTACGCAGGCACAGTAATGTGCATAATATATAGTTTTATTCTCTCAAATATTTTATTTAAATGCAAAACTGTTTACCACATATACAAACAGTTTCTTCAAACACAACTCTGCAACTGGATTGCGGAATAGAAGTTATCAAACATCTGATGGAATTTTTGTATTTCTGTTTTTTTAATTTGGCGAAGCATTTCAATCAGAAAAAACTGCGGAGTGTTAACAGAGACATGGATATATAGCGATGGAGCAGTACATAGTAACAGAAAGATAAGATTAGATTGTGGTTGAATGAGATCGGTCTAGATCATACAGGGGTAAACAAAAGGGCCCGCAAATGGAGTTACCGAAAATGGCCTTATAAGTGCTGTAAACTGTCTGCTGCATACTTGTCATATCCCATGTGTTTCAAGTGATGCGGTAAACATGCATCACAAAAGCGTCAAAACCTTGTGTAATGCGGTATAACCACACTACAGCCAGGCAAAACAGCAGAAGCCGGCGCTGTGTCTGCTCTCCACAGTACAGAAGAACTCACAGAAGCAGCAACCCCAAAACTGATACGGATTCCTCATTTAAAAATATGTCCACGGTAATATCATGCATTCCAAGTGCAGCAACTTATTTAGTGATCTGCAATATTACCCTGGAGTTCATACGTTGGATTCAATGAGGATCAGCATTGGTTGGGTGGTGGGAGTGCACGTTAGTATTCACAGCAGCCTACCCATGGGGCACATGGCTCGAGAGGAAGTTCGCACAGCAGTCATGAAAAGATGGGGAAGAATCCCAAATGCATTACAGCAAGGTGGAGGATATCAGAACCCATGATGCCAGAACTGAGAATGAAATATCCCTCTATTTTATGTACCATCCAGCCTGCCCGACCCACTAAAGCAATTGCCCATGGGCTGCTCTGCAGAGACCACATAACCCACACAGCCTCAGGCTGTCATCACTGTCCAATGGGGTTAGCAGATTAGGACTGGCCTATAAGGCAATCATGCAGTGTCCAAAGGGCTGGTCTTAAAGGTCGATGTGTGTGTGACAGTTTTGTGGCAGTGTGTGGGCCTATTTTATGGCCTGGTAGGCCGGTTTTGTCTGTTGATTTTCCTGATATTCCCACAAACATTGCCTACAGCAAGCACAAATGCATGCAGTCTCCCATACCTTGAAAAACACCTATGCAGAGTATCTTTACAAGTTAAAAACTGTCCCGATTTGCAAATGTGGGCCGCTTTTTTAGCTATCTGATTCATTAATGAGCCCGCTTTTCTTTTGGTGCCAGGCCATCCCTGTCCGACCCAGGGGGTTAGTGCTCTGTCCTTAGTCGATCTGTAGACAACGTATGCATTGTATAGCACAGGATGGTTACGTTGCTGTCCATATGAATTTCTGGTGAACCCTGGGACATACAGCTGACACACAACTTAAAACAAGTTGCACTTATACAAAGCAATGTCCGAGTAAATAAAACCAAGAGACTTGTAGGAATTGGTAAACAGTGAACGAAAGAGAAGGGGTAGGATTAATGCTTGGAGTTTTGTTTAAGGAGTAGGTACCTGACCTGTCCGTCATCTGCTCGGTATTGAGTACTGATCCAATTCATTGTTTGGGTTTGTCACTCTGTACAAAGCTGAGGGAGTGAGATTAGGAAGGGTACTGGGTTAAAAAAGGAAATTATATTTATCCTGTAAGAATCTGTTCGTAGTGTGTAGTGCTGCTGATTCATAAACTCTGCATACTCCTGCCATCGCGTGTTGGGCTTGGATGTCTGCAACTTGTTTTTCTTCAAAGAACACTTTCTAGTCCTGAGCTCCTCCTTATACTGACATTGTGCATGGGTTCTGACTCCATGTTAGATTATTTTTCGCCCAGCCAGTGAGAGTGGTTTGAAGTGGTAGAAGAAAGTTGTGTGACTACGCATTGCTAGAGAATTAGGTATAAAAAGATAAATAAAAAATTTGCAACCAGAGCCATACGTTTCCGGGGAGGAGGGTGGGCATATGTGAATGTACAGCACTAAATGCTACAAACATGCTTATAGGATAACATTTCTTCGTAGCATGTGTTGGTGTAGATACAAATTCTCTGCATAGACTGTAACGCTCTCTCTCTCTCTGTAAGCGGTGGGTAGTGCGTGGATCGAGCAGATGTCTGAAAAAGGGTCCTTAGAATTGTATGCCAAGTAAAGCTTGCTGTCTAGCAAGAACATCCACACAGTACTCTTTGGTAAATATGTGGAGTTGACCAAGCAGCTGCCTTACAGATGTCAGTCAGTGGGATGTTTTAAAAGAAGGCCATAGTGGCAACCTTCTTTCTTGTAGTGTGTGCCCTGGGGGGTACAGGGAGAACTTGCTTGACTTTAAAGTAATAAGTATAGATGCACTTGACTATCCATCTGGCAATTCCTTCTTCTGAAATAGTTTGACCATTGTGGGGGTTATAAAGGCTACGAACAGCTGGTCTGCCTCACATTAGGATTTGCCCCTTTCAATGTAGTACCATGAGAACCCTCTTGATAACTTAAGTGTGAAGGGCTCTCTCTGCTGCCGATTCTGGTTGTAGAAAAAACAGGAGTTCTATGGGCTGGTTGAGATGAAAAGGTGAAGTCAGCTTGGGCAGCAACTTTCGGTTGGTCCATAGTACTACCCTATCATTGTGGACCTGAAAGTAGGATTCCTGTATTGTGAGGGATTGCAATTCACTAATATGCCTCGGTGAAGTTATAGCCACTAGAACTGCAACCTTCCGATAGAGGTACTGAAGAGGGCAGATATGCATTGGCTCAAAGGGGGGACCTATGAGTCCGGTGAGGACTATGTTGAGATTCCACTCAGGGGCTAGAGGCATGCTTGGGGGAATGCCCCTTTTGAGGTCTTCCATCAAAGCCTTGATGTCTAGGGTAGAGTGTTCTGTATTCTACATTTAGGTGGCTATGGATGCTAAATGTCGTCTAATGGAAGTATATGCTAGCCCAGACCATTGTAGATGAAGGAGGTAACATATAATGTCCTACTCCACAAGTTTTAATGGATCCATGATCTTTAAGATAAAGTAATTGACAAACATTTTCCATTTTGTAGCATAGCAAGCTCAAGTACTCGGCCTCCTGTGGGAGGCATAGGTAGCATAAGTCTAGGATCTCAGGTGCCAAATTACTAGGTTGGGCGATTTGGGGTCTGGGTGTCTGATCTGACCCTGGTTTCTGGTGAGAAGGTCCGACCTGTTGTGGAACTTCTTGTGGGGGCTGATGGACATTTTGAGTTGAGTCGAGTACCAGGGCAATCTGACTCAGGTGGGGGCTACGAGGAGGAGTGGCTGGGATGTTTGTTGCATCTTGTGCACCACCACTGGAAGGAATGGGAGGGGTGGTAAAGCTTAGGCATATATACGGAGGTGAAGCTTGGGTATTTTGCATTTCTTGAGGTGGCGAACAGGTCTATCTGTGGAGTTCCCAATAGGAAGTAGCTGTTCAGGACCAAAGGATTGAGTTCCCATTTGTGAATTTTTTGGTATGACCTACTGAGTAGGTCTGCTAGGTCGTTGTCCACTCCTGGGAGTTACATGCTATCAAGTGGATGCGGTGGAGGAGGGTTCAAAGCCAAATTGTTTGAGCTAGAAGGGAGAGGCGGTGAGAGTGGGTGACGCCGTGCTTCTGCAGGTAGTACATCACTGACATGTTGTCTGTATTGACTAAGACTACCTTACCCTTCAATCTTTGGGAGGAATACTTTGAGGGCTAGCTAGATTGCTACGAGTTTGAGATAGTCAATGTGGTAACCCTGCTGTTGTGGGATCCACAACGCTTGTACTGCTGTCAGGTTGAGATGTGCCCTCCCCCACCACGCTTGTAATGTGTCCCTGGTGATGGTTACCAGTGGTAAAGGGTCTTTGAAAGGCTGGCCCTGAAACAGATTGTTGCTGTTTCACCACTGCAGCGAGCGATGAACACTGATTTTTACCAGCACTAGATCCTACATGTGACCCTCCACTTGGGACCACTGTGCCTCAAGGCACTGCTGAAGCGGGCACATGTGCAGTCTGGCATGGGGCACTATGGTTATGCAGGATGCCATCATGCCGAGAAGGCACATTACTGTTTTGACTGGAAGAGGACAATTTGGCTGAAAAAGAGGGATAAGGTGTTGAAAAGCCTCTTTGATGGCTGGAGTAGGTTTTGCCTGTTACTGAGTTTAGGGTTGACCCTAGGAAGGGATGTATTTGGAGAGGTACCAGGTGCGATTGGTGACATTGATGGTAAAGTCTAAGTTGTGTTGAAGAGATGTAGGTGTTTGCATATGGGCGAGGCACTGAAGCTTGCTTGAGCTCTTTATCAGCCATTTGTCTAAGTAGAGGAATATGTGAACGCCTAGTCATCTCAGATGTGCTGGGGCCACCGCTAGGCATTTGGTGAAGATCCTAGGGGTGGTAGTTACACTAAAAGGCAAGACTTTGAATTGATAATGAAAAAATCCTCCCCTGGATGAACTGCAAATGGAAATTCTCAACATGCTTCTGAAAAGGGCAATAGCGCTGGTGCCTAAAATCCAGTGCAGCCAGGTGTTTTTCTCCAGCTTCCTGGCAAAGAAGACAATGGGGTAGTGGAAATCCATTTTGGACACAGTACTTCAGAATGGTCACCATGCAGGAGGTTATCATCCTGCTTATGGAAGGAAAGTTCATGACCTCCTGGATATCAAGGCCATGGACCTCCACATCCTGATCCATCCAAACCACCAGCATTGTCCATGATTATCAGTGGCTGATCAGTATTATAAATTCAAGGCACTACTGTCAGGATGCGTTTGCATGCTTCCCTCTATGTGCTGGTCAAGTATGATGTGCTACTTCTACTGGACCAGCATGTGTGCAGGAGAAGAGGATGATGGAGAGGTACACAGAGTGAGGGTGAAGTCTGGACAGAAGACTTGTGTCTCAATAGAGCGCGTCCTAAACAAAAACCTGAATAAAGGTAAGAAGGACTAGGTGTTCAAGGTGTCAATGGTCTTTCTTGGGACTTGCCAATAGTGACGACCATCTTTAATGCCTAGAGTAGAAGTTCTTTGTGGTTCATAGTGTCCTTGCTGGGCAATCATAACCCATAGTTGCTGTATCCGACACTTACTATTTAAATACTTGATGTCTGTTTCTCTGTGAGGTCAACAAAATACATATTTGAAACCAGAGAAGTATCTTGCTAGACTCTCACAAAAGGTATAGACTTGCACTGGTTTAATTTCATAAGGCGTTGTTATTAGGATTATGAACTCTTTGCATTTGTGGACAAATTCAAGGTGCATCACATTAGAGCTTTAATCATGCTAATGTGTTAGTTACGTCCAGTGCCATGAATGAATCTACACTTATTAATACTTACAGGTCTTGGATATGGAATTCCATAATGTATCCCCATTTCAATTCTTGCTTTACACTCTTCTATGTGCTGTTTCACTATGTCTGTGTCAGTAACCTAACAAAGCAAGATGCAATAAATATTTTTAACAACGTCACAAGACATAACTTTATTATTTGTTTAACAAGTCATTTATTGACGCAGTCTAAGGCTGCCAACTAAACCGCAAGTGCCTAGTGTCCTTTAAATGGGGACTAACTCTGCTCAAAGACTGTTTAAGGCAACCATTTGTATTTTTCCTTTTCAACAGCTCACATAAAACACCTTTAGCCTGTGAATGGGAGCCAACATTATCAGTTCAACAAATATCACTTAAACCCGCCAGGAGCATCTATGCTGCTGTAGCTGTAAGGGAATCTCAACTATTAGCCTCCACATCTATCCTCACAGGGAGTCCAGGTTATGCTCTAGAATAGGTGTCAAGAAGTCCCAAAGGGACCCTTGTGATAATGAAAAATCCCAAAATGAAGACATACATCTATGAAAAAGTGAGAACAAAATGCATTTTATATTGCAAAAAGAGTTGTAAAATGGTATTATGTAAAATATCCTGAATGAAGAACATCATCCTATACTCCATTTCAAGCCCTAACACTAACCCACACCACATCTCAAACCCTTACCTTAGAAGGAGCCCTAACCATCCCACTAACAGGAGTCCTACCCTTATACATAACTCTACTAACAACCTCCTCAAACATAATCCTAACCATTTTACTTAATAAAACCATAAATATACCTCCAATTCTAAATGTTCACATAACCCTAACACAATCATAACACTTCAAACTATTCCTAATCATATTCCTGATATTACCATTCAAATCACTTCATGCTTAAATCATTAATAACGAAAATGAGCTTCCAATTTGCATTACTCAACATCAATATTCTTAAATGTCACCTTTTTTTCAAAACACTGAGTTTCTGTGCTTTCGCATAATACTCACAACTACCATGTCTCTTTACATTTGGACATAGCAAAACTTCGAGATGTCACATGCTTCAGTGCCCGCTACCTACTCCATCAGTGGGCTGCTGGTGGAGCTGTGCCAGATAATGCGGAGTCGTGTCCAGCTATTGGAACGACCCACAGCGCGGGAGGAGCCTAGAGCATCTATGCCAATCAGAGTCCAGAGAAAGTATGAGAGAACTGATGGACCAAGCAACCCTTAGGGAAAAAGTTCTCTTTCATAATATTCAGTGACACCAAAAAGGAGATGATACGGTCTCTAGAAAAGTGCATGAGCCATGCTCGAGAGTCTGGGAGTATCAGCGGGAAAGACAAACACAGTTAAAGCCTATAGTCCCGGCAATGAAACCTAATGGCTTTGCCAATGCTGTTTGCTCTTAAGTTAGATAGCCACCACCAATGTGCATGCATCTCTGGCAATTATCATGGAAAGAGTTTAATTAAAATATTACAAATGTACTTATTATGTTTTAACATAAGCCATTAAAAAAGGCTGGTGTAGATGTGCGTGCTTCAAATGAGACCATGTCCCTATGCATTTTTAATAATATTTTAATACATTCGTTTTAAAGATGGCAGCTGAGGATGCCCACATCCACAGTGCTCATGTTTGAATAGGCTTTGTTAAAATAATACAAACCCACTCCTAAGTGCCAAAAATCCATTTTAAGATGGATGCCCGACAATAGCATGGAGGGAGCCAAAAAGTAAAAAAAAAAATAATACAAGAAATACAGTGGGAGTGTAGGGGGCTAAAGGGGGAGTGGCGGGACAGCCAAGGAGGAGTAGGGTTGGGGATATTTGAAATAAAATTAGAGAGATGGGAAGGGGAAGCAACAGACAAGCTTGGGGGAAGGAGTGGCAAAACAGAGAACAAAGGTGAGTGAGGGAAAATGTAGGGGGAAGCAGGCATCAGCGGAGAGAGAAAGAAAACAATTGCACTCCTAGGGAGTGCTTAAAATAAAACAAAAGGAAAATGTTGTACTATAAGTATCTGTTCATAGTGTGTGGTGCTATAGATTCACATCCTCTGCATGTTCTGGCCAACTGGTGTTGGGTTCAAACGTCTGAAACTTGTTTTTCTTCAAAGATGCTTTCGAGTCACTAGATGTGCTGTGACTCCTCCCTTAGTCCACAATTTGCATGGGCACCAACTTCATGTTAGATTGTTTTTCACACAGTGAATGCAATTGTATATATGGAGTGTTGAGTGAGCCTATGACGGTGCACCATGTATATTATGCAATGTGAACTGTGCACTAAAAGGAGTTATCTGCAATCACCATAAGGTTCCGGGGAGGAGAGTGGGCGCATGTGAATCTACAGAATGTACACATGCTACGAGCAGATGCTTATAGGAAAATTACAATTTTCCGTTTGCAGCATGTGTGGCTATAGATCCACATGCTCTGCATAGGCTGTGAAGCAGTACCCTCAATAAGTGGTGGCTAGCAAACACAAGATGTAGATGTCTGGAACAAAGTCTTTCAAACTGTCTGGCCAATCATAGTCTGCTGATAGGCTAAAATATCCATATGCTAATACTAGGTAAAAGGGTGTTGTGTTGGGCCAGGAGGCCGCTTTACAGATGTCAGCTAGCAGATGGTTTCCTAGAAAGCCATGGTTGCCCCTTTCTTGCAGGTAGAGTGTGCCCTGGGGATACAGTAAGGACTCTCTTAGCTTTCTGGTAGCAAGTTCGGGTGCACCTGAATATCCACCTTGCTTAACCTGCTTTAGAAATGGGATGACCTTTGTAAGGTTTCCCAAAGGATACAAAGAGTTGATCAGAATTGCAAAAAGTCTTGGTCCTGTCAATGTAGTACATAAGAGCTCTTTTGTAATCTAGTGTGTAAAGCTCATTCCATTACTTAATCTGGGTCCGGCAAGAACACTTGGAGCTCCATAGTCTGACTGAGGTGAAAAGGTGAAACCACCGGTGGGAGGAACTTCTGAGAACAACTCTATCTTTGTCAACCTGAATGAATGACTCTTGTATGGTAAGTGCTTGCACTTCGCTAATGTGCCTGAGAGATGTTGTGACAACGAAGAAAGCCACATCCAGAAAAGGAACTATAAGGATCACGAGATTAGACGTTTGAAAGGTAGCCCCATGTGTCTTGAGAAAACTATATTGAGATTCCACACAGGGGTGGGAGGATTCGCAGAGCTATTGACTTTTTTAAGGCCCTCCATGAAAGTCCTAACTTCTGGGATTCTAAAGAGGGAGGAATATTCCCTATTTTAGCAGCAAAAAGGGTGTAGGAGTTTTGACGTGTAGGCAAGGCCTGATTTCTGCAGATGTAAAAGATAGCAACAATGTCCTGGACCTTAACCTTCAGGGGATCTAAATATGTTTTTGGAAATGCCATTATGGGAAAATCTATTCCACTTATCTGCGTAACAGGCTCGTGTGGTGGCCCTGGGTGCCTCTCATAGAATGATCATATATTCCTGAGGGGGGTTTAGGTATCCAGCCTCTAGAACATCAGATGTCCGATCACTAGGTTAATCTGTTTGGGTTCTGGTGTCTGATCTGGCCGCATCTCTGGATGAGACAGTACAGCCTGAGCAGAAGCTTCTCACGGAGATTGATAGGCAGTTCGAGAAGCTTGGAGTACTATGACTGTCTGGTCCTGGTCGGGATCACTAGGATGAGGGTCACAGGCACTTGCGTCATCTTCCTCATGACGTATGGAAGGAGTGGGAGAGAAGGAAAAACATAGGCAAAGATCCATGAAAAGTACATCAGTAGTGAACTGCTCTACTAGGAGCTGAATGTCAAGGTGGATCACCCAATGATAAATCTCCTGTGCTAGTGCTGAGAGTTGGGCGAAGTGCCCTTTCATTTCTACAAGTAATACATGGCTGTCATATTGTCCGTCTTCATGAGGACTACTTTCCCCCAAATGACCTTGTAGAAGGCTTTCAGGGACTAAGCATATGGCAAGTAGTTCTAGGTAACTGATGTGGCAAGCCTGGTGTTGAGGGGCCCACACCCCCTACACAGGTATGGTGTTGAGATGCACTCTCCAGCCTATGAGAGGTGTCAGTAGTGAAGGTCACTTGCAGAAGCTCACCTGAGAAAGGCCTCCCATGCAACAAGTTGTTGTTGTTCAACCGTTGCTGTGAGAGCTGGATTTCACCTGCACAAAATCCCTCAGCTTTTGACCGCTGCCTTTCAATGCACTCTTGTAGGGGGTGCATGTGGAGCCTCACATGCGGTACGATGGAAATTCATGAAGTCATCATTCCTAAAAGTTGTATCATGGTTATGACTGTGTGACAATCATTGAGCTCAAAATGGGCAGCAGCAGCTGCTGGAATGCCAAAACTCTCTGGCGACTGGGTGTAGGCTTTTCCTGTAACTGCATTCAACACAGATCCCAGGAAAGGTTGGATCTGTTGAGGTTGGAGGTGGACTTTGTAACATTATTGGCCAATCCCAAGATGTGGATCAGTAAAATCGTTGCTCGAGTGTGTGCTAAGCATTGCTACCTGCTGTTGCTCTTCATCAGCAAATTGTAGAGGTAGGGGACGATGTGGGTGCCCCTTTTCGCAGGTAGGTGGCCACCATTGTAAGTCAATTCATGTACTAACTTTGAGCCACTGTGTCTCTGAAAGAGAGTACTTTGAACTGATAGTGATGATTTGAAGTGGTAGCAAAGACACCTGGAGTGGGCAGGGTGGATGGGTAAGTGGAAATAGGAATCCTTGAAGTCCAATGCCATCATTTATTCGTCTTGATGGAGCAGAGGGATGTCGTCTTGCAGGGTTGTCATATGGAAGTGTTCCAACAGGATGTATTCGTTGAGAGACCTGAGGTCTACGATGGGCCTGAAGGAGCAGTCTTTTATAGGAATGGGAAAGTAAAGTGAATACATTCCTTTCCATTGTTGGTGCAGAGACACTCTCTGTATTACCCCTTTTTGAGTAGCACTTGTACCTCTTCCTCAAAGAGCTGGGGATGGTTTTGGATGAGGTTGTGTCTGAGGTGTGGAATATTGGGAGGGGTGGTGAGAAGCTCTAGGCAGCAGTCATTGTGGACCACCACTAAAGTCCACTGGACCGAGGTGATCTCTTCCCAGCGAAAAGGGAAATCTTATATTCTCACCCGACAGGTGTCGTGTGATCTAGGGGAAGGTAAGTCACTGTTTGGAGGTCGAAGCTCACCTCGGTCCTTTCCCCTGTTGCTTCCCATGTTTGCACCCTTGGTGTATCCCCTGCCCACATTTTGGGGAAGGCGTACTCCAGTCTTTTATAAAACTGTGGCAGGTCTGTGGATGCAGTCTTTGCTCCTCAACAGGGCTGCTATTTAAAAAAAGTGCTTTCAGCAGCCGGAGTTTGCAGGGCACCCATGGACTCATCGATCTCCCTGTCCTTTTTTTTTAACCTTTTCCAGTATTTAAACAACCTGGGGGCCAAAGAGAGGCTCTCCATCGTATAGGATGTTGAGGAGATGAAGTTGGACTTCAGGTTTGAAACCGGAGCTGCGAAGCCAGGTGTGTCTTCTGAGAAAGATGCTGGTGTTGGTGCCCCTAGAAGGTATGTCATTGCGTGCTCAAAGTATGTTGCTGTTTGAGATGAATTTGCCTTCAAACACTATCTCTTTTTCTGTACCCGTCTAGGAGGTGTTTGATGAGGTCCTGCATCACCTCCAAATGAAGCCTGCCGTACCCGTAGAGATGTATGACAGACCTGGCTATGCGTCATTGTGTATATGCCCCTACTGCTACTCTTTTGCTCCCAGCATCTAACCTTTTGCTCTTCTTAACGGGTGGAGGGAAATCGCCTGTGCCTTGAGCGGAGGCTCTGTGGAGCGTTGTGTGAACCAATGGCAAGTCAGGCAGGCCTGGTCTAGGGTGTAAATGGGGAGGCTGGGTGAGGGCTTATACTTTTTCTCCGCCATATGTATCAACCCCTTAGATTTTACTGGCTCTCAAAAATTGACTGGCAAGGGGTGACAAACTGTACTGTGGGTTTTGACTTGGAGAGAGTCTCCAATAGGCCTCTTCCTTTTGTAGCACATGCATGTATACCTTATGGTGTCTAGCTGCCCTCTAAATGACTCCATTTTAGCCTTGGCAAACCTTTACTAAGTAGTTGTCCAAATCGGGATCCTCCCATGGGTCATTGGCTTGTCCTGTTTCTGAGGGCTGGCCATGTGGGTCAGTGGGATCATATGGGCTTCCATGGTCTGAGTTTGTCTGTGTGGAACCCTCAGGTAACTCTGGCAGAGGAGGTGGAGTGCATGAGCTTGGTGGTGAACGTGGTAGGAGAGGAGGCAGTGGAAGAAGGGGTAGCAGAGGGCTTGTGGCTGTGTCTCTGTGCTTTTTCTGCGTCAGGTTCATAGGGGTCTTCAGGGAGAGTTCTTTCTTTCAAAGTAAGCCTTCTCAGTTGAGGGAGTGCCTTTGCGAGCTTCGGTGGAAGTGGTTTCACTGAAGTCTTCCTGGTGACAGGGTGTATGAAGAGATGCTTCTGCCTGGAGTTGAGTTCCTCCTGCAGTTTCTGCAGTATCAGAGTCTCTGACTCTTCGGATCCTGCAGTAGATAAAGCTTTTGGTGCCAGCTTCAGTGGCACCTTTAGCATCAACTTCAGGTGCAAATAAGGGTGCTCGGAGTCCTTGAATCGCAAGGGGCTCGATGGCCAGCAAGACTTGACACTTTTCAGCGGAGCCTTGTTTAACTCTGAATTCTTCTCTCCGTGCCAACCAGAGCCTGAAGGAGGAGGAGGTGGAGGCCCAGGAGGCAGCTTTTTCTTTTGTTCATGCTTGGAGCTTGATGGCCAACTCCCACAGGAGCAGTGCTCCACCTTGGTGTGGGATTTCTTGTGCAGCCTCAGTTTGGTTGCATGTCTGTCAGACACAGGCATAGTACTTACAAGCTTGGGAGACTTCTTAGTTCGAGGTCCAGTGATCTTCTGCGCCAACTCAATGTCATTGGCTTCCTTGTGCTCAGACTCCCTCGAGAATACCATCTCTGGGCTGAGTGATGGGTGTGCCGCCAGGAATCCGGACAGATCTGCAGCTTCACCTTCTTCAGCACTGAAGAGATCCTCTTCTTTGAAGATGTCTGGAGTTTCAGAGGACAGATGTTGGTGCTTTTTGAGATCTGTCCAGTGTCTCTCCCTGTGGTATCTCAAGGTCTTCTTGAAGCAGAATGCTAGGCAGAACTCACAGGAGGTACCATTGTGATCAGGGAAGAGGCAGAGATTGCAGCTGTCATAGTGATCGGACCAAAGATCCACAGGTATTTGCATTTTCTGGTGCCGGACAGCAAGGAAGCACTGTTCAATGGTAGTCAGCGGGCTTCCGAAGGTGTCCGGCAGAGTGGAGGAGCAACATGGGTGCCACTGAAGCGCAGAGTTTTTTCTAGATCGAATGTGAGCAGTGTGGGCCCAGAAAACAAAAGAAAAATACGACAGTCTCTGAGCCCTCTCGAGAAGGAGTCAGTGCCCATGCACATTGTAGACTAAGAGAGGAATCACGATAAATCTCGTTACTCAAAAGCTTCTTCGAAGAACAGCTTGCAAATGTCCGAGCCTAACACTAAATGGCAGGAGTATGCAGAGCATGTGCATCTACACCTCCACATGCTATGACCAACTAGCTCTCTGAATTCAAGCAATGTCAGCAGTGGAAACTTAGAAGTCAACTAATCAAAACACTGTGATACCGAAAGTTCCTGGACAGGACAAACACATGAGTAGGGAGCAAAGCCATAGAATTAACAGGAGAAAAGTGAAAAGGACAACAATGCCATCCAGTAACGAGCTAGGGACTGATCCAAAGCTCACTCTAACTATATGTGTTGTATCGGAAACAATAGGTCTATCTACAGACAGATAAAGCTGTCTGTTTCGGAGACCTAAAAAACACACAGAGACGGAGTAATGAACCAAATATGACAGAGATACGGCAAGAAACATTGTTTCCCAGAAGAAACCAGTCCAAATGCAAGAAAGTCAGTCATATGATATGGGGCAATCGAGTGATAAAAATAGTCATTGCAATGAAACGGCAGACCCCTGAAGTGAAACGATGACCAAACTTTAGGAATGGAAAGTTGAACTGAAGACAGACTGAATCTGTTCTGAGGCACATAGCTAAGTGCAAAAGCCTGACAGTCTTTAGAACATAAACTGATCATAAGAAGCCACATGGTCTAACGTCTGGCGTTCTGAAGGTGTGCAAAAAGGAATGGAGGAAAGTATTTGGATAGGAGATTCATTTTGAAAGTAATATTCATTCTCAGGATAGTAGGTTTCTTGAATATTTAATGCTCTTTCATTCTCTTTGCTTGTTTCTGAATCCTTCCGTCTATATTTAACAGTTTCTGTGCTTGAATCTCAGGCACTTCCTTTCTCTCCCTCACTTCCAACATTTCTGTGCTTGTCTTAGTTTTTATTGATACTTTTGATCATTTTCAAGCACTCTTCGCCATGCCCCTCATTCACTCTCGTTCTGTTTCTTTTTCCATGTCTATTTGCATGAGCCAATTTCAAAGTCTTTTTTCTGTGCTCATCTCTCAACCTTTCTCTCTCTCGCTCTATGCTTCTTTCAGTGTGCTTGTCCCTTTGTCCTCCTCTCTGGCTAGTAGTAGTAACAAGCTTGTTTTTCAGTTTCTGTGCCTCCTTCGGTGATCACATTTAAATTGCGTGCATGTAAGCAGGTTTCTCTCTGTCTCTTTCAGCTTTTCCTTGGTTGGTTTTCAGTCGATCACTTTGTGGTTGTGATCAGTATTTTCCTATATCGCTTGCAGTCTTTTTGTGCCCTTTTCGTAGAGTATGTGGGGCTGTCTTTTACTGTACAAGGTTGTGAGCCAGTTTATCTCTGAGGCTGTTGGTCAGTCTCTTCGGGTATAAGTAGTTTTCTCACAGTCTGTCTTGTTTTGGTGTGTTAGTGTTTCAGTCCCTTCTCATCTAGACCCTCTGTCACTGTAGCTAAATATCTACATACATTTTGATTTTTCAAATTTTTACCAAATGTTTTCTAACTTTTGATAGTGCACCTCTAATGGGAATTTTTATATTATTCACTTTAAGTTCCTCCATCAGATGTACTGCACACCGCTCAGACGTCGGAGATATGGCCGTAGGGAGGATGATAATTGCAGTAGATGTGGCTCCCCAGGGGCTGATTTTCTACATTTAGCTTGGGGTTGCCCCCGGATACTGGGAGCAGGTTACACACGTCCTTACCGAGGTGGTGTCTGAAACAGTTCATTGTACTCCCAAAATATGTCTACTTGGGTACGTGAAAGCATTGAAACCGGCTTGTCGTAAGCTGGTGGCGGTTAGTCTGCTACTGGCTAAGAGAGGGGTTGCAAAACACTGGGGTCAAAGGGCATATCCTAAGTTAGAAGGTTGGCATAAGGACATAGCATACTGTAGAGACCAACTAAAAACGTACGCGGAGGAATTGCCAAGTGCCTCCAGACCAAAAGACTTTTGGGCGCTGGTGACGGTGTATCTCCTTGCACCACCGGAGTGACCCCCGGCTGATCAAAGACTGTGGTATACTGTGATAAGCAATATTGGTTTTATGTGGAAAGTGTATCACTATATGGCATGTCATTTGCGAATGTATCAATATCAGCGGGCAATTGATGCTAACTGGTTTGTTATGTTGCGTTTAACTGAAATGCAATTTTTAAAAAAACTTTTGATAGTGTGCAGGGATGTTGCCGCCTCAAAACTGCTGAGTTGAAACTGTGCCGAAGATAGGTGTCTGTCACAGTCCCACATGTCCCACATACATACAGGTATAAACTGTAACATCCCAAATGTGCGTGTACAGATATCATTCTTAGTAAACAGGACGAGGTGACTAACACCTCTCCCTCCCTCACATAGGAAGAGGGAAATTTAGATGGAGTAGGAGTGAGCAAGAGGAGAAAAGGAGGGCACGCATGAAAAAAGGAGAAATAGTATCGAAGTAAGAATGAAGAGGGGGTGAATGCAGAGGAGGAGGAAGAAAACAGGAGAGGAACGAATGGTGGTGAAGCAGATGATGGGGTAAAAGGACAGATGTAGAGGGAGATCAAGGTGCAAACAACAGAGGAGGAGGAGGAGAGTAGGGGAGAGCTGTAAGAGGAGTGGTGTATGATAGAATGAGGGGCAGCAAAAAGTGTACATGAAAACAAAACAATTGGAAGAAGAAAGAAGGGAGAGAAAAAGGGAGGTGGGTCATTTCCATGTCCAATGTGACCCATTTAAACTAAATGTGCATAATAGGCATACAGCAGTAGACATGGTAATGTAAATGCACCAGAAGTCAAAGCCTGAGGACAAAATAAAGACTCTTTCTTTTTTTCATTAAAAGAAGCCCAAGATATATTAAACATGAAATTCCATTCCCAGCCTACAGTGCTAACCGATGCATGTTCGTCCATGGCCAATCAGGCTGTAACCGATGCACGTTCGTCCATGGCCAATCAGGCTGTAACCGATGCATGTTCGTCCATGTCCAATCAGGCTGTAACCGATGCATGTTTGTCCATGGCCAATCAGGCTGTAAACATGAATATGCAAGATTCCCTCACCTGTCGTCTGAAAGACCATTTATTGTTCAGATTTGAGAAGACCCTCAAATGAACACTTGAGGAACAATTCTACAAATTTGCGAAGAATATTCAGATTTTGTCATAGTTTTCATTTCTTTACTGTCCTTTTCGCATTTCTCTCTTTCACTGGTTCACCTGTTTGGGGAAATGTCTGTCTCCATTTTCTAAGAGCTTATCCCTTCTAGACTTACCTGGTCTTTTGGAAGCGTAAACAGTTTCTGGAGAATGTGTGCTCGCACAGTAGCACTGTCTGATGCTGGACTGTTTGTAAAGCTGTCGAGTTTAGATGTGGGCATCAACAGCTGGGCTGTAAAGGCCCACATGGAAGGAGGAGGTTATAAATACATGGGTTGATCAACCTTTGGTTTGAGGACATTTTCAAATCTCATTAAGGGACTTTTATAGGACGGTAAAGGGGATGTTTCTATATCCATGTCCACAGTACCGCCTTACACCATGATTCCCCTAAAGACGAACACAACTGTAGGGTTTCGCTGGATGGATGGTGTGGGAGGTGGTTGTGTGAGGTGTTCTGGGTTGAAATGTTGGATGTGTGATTGGCTAGGTGTGGACTGTATCCCAAGATGGGAGAATATGCCAGCTGTGAAGTGTGCCGAGTAGGTGAACGGTAAAGTGATAGCCGTCAGGAGATATGTGGGGCATACTGAATGTTCTCGGTATGGTGTGCTGACGTGTGGGAGTGCGGTGAGATCAAAGAAGTTAGTGTTTCCAAATTATGGCAAAAGGGGCAAAAAATACACATACAACTGTGTGAAAGTAGAGAAAAAAGAAAGGGACAAAATAAGGATGAGAGTCACAAGCGTGTTTTTTTCCACCCAACACGTCCTATTTCCAATGGTAGTCATCATATGGGTGGGACTTCACTTCTGTACTTTGAGCCTCACGTGTCTGCATTGGGCACACTTTGACAATCAGCTGTTCTTGTGTGCAGAATGGGACATGCCACAAAGTAAGGGGGAGAAAACACAAGATGGAAGATTTTCTGAAAGGCGATACAGTTTTGTTTAACATACAAGCAACTTGCACTATCATTTAAAAACAAGGTTTGTTCGATTTTAGCTAAATATGTTTACCACATTATTGGTGTTTTTTGATAATTAGTGTTATTTAGAAAACAAAACCCCTAAAATATAGTTATTTCTGCTTTATCAGTAAGCATTCCTCACCTTGTAGGACCGAATATTCCTGAGACCTGCCAAAAGGACCAATGCGCTCTGCACAAGATTCCAGGACTTTATTTTGGGATTACGTGGTTCTCCCCAAGTATATAAAGGAAAATAATAAAAACCTTAAAGAGACTGGAAAAAGGTCTCACAAAAAAAGTAAACTGACGGCGTGATAATGGACAAAAATAAGCAAATCTGAAATTCATTTTGTTCTAATGGATCGTTCAATACTCCACTCATTCTTGCTACCTCAAGCTACTTGTCAAGAGGCCTTCACCAATGCAACTAGCACCCTCCTCTCTTTCTGCCTGGTTTGTCCAATACAGAGGGCTGAAAGATAATGGCTGCATAGCCCAATATGGATCCAAACAGGGCCTCTTCCCTCCAGTTTCTCCTTACCTTCTGTGGCACAGATGTGTATGGGTCTTCTGTGAAGTCCCTTCAACCCTCACTCTTCCCGTACATAAATGTCCACTGCCAGCTCTCGTTACAACCGAACTACCCCTTAATGGCCCTCATTACAAACTCCCTGTTACACCCCCCCATCCCCCCCAGATTTACCATTACCAGAGGGTACTGATGATTTTTTTTCTTCTTTTGGCCAGGGGTAAATAATGGGGATTATAAGTTTTTGAGGAATAACATGCAGAAACTGGATTTACCGTTCCGATTTCTGCATCTTTTTCCACAGTATTACCCCCAAGACTTAGCCTGCTTGCAGCAGAAAAAATCTCCGTGTGGAATGCAACTGAGCTACTGTATTGCCACTGAACTCAGAATTTCAATAAACCTGGTAACTTTCATTAATGGCCTCGTCGGAATTAATTAGCAACCTGTAATAACGACCTAAGTGTTAAGCACATTGGTTAAGATGAATGGAGTGCATCGCATGAGAGGTACCCCAAATATCTAACATGATCCTAATAGCCCTTCATTTACAACCTTTGTGATGTCTCTTCTTTCTCTCACCTCCAGATCAACTAGAGCCACTTGTAGCCCTAGACTAGCCATGAACTGGCGTCCTAGGCAACCACGCCATCATATCTCATTATTTATTTTAATGTATTTTTTTCCTCAAATTTGGCGTCCAACTTAACTTGTCACCCTAGATAACTACCTAGTTTGCCAATATAGGTGGTCCACCCCTGCTCATCAGCAAGGTATGATGCATTTAGTGTCCTGCAATTACATATATGTACTCCAGAGAGACTCCTGTCTTGTGGTTTTTACTTTAGTTTTCTTTTATCTGAGGTATACTGTTTGCATTTTCCTTGCACAATGCTCTGAAGCCTTTTGTGTCCTGGTAAGAACTTTCTAAAACAACGTAGAAGAATAAATACTAAGCAAGGCATGGAGTCAGGCCAAAGAAGCACTGTTCTCATAAGATACAGTTTTATTTTGCATTTTATTTGAAAATTTGTATAGTGCGTGTGCCTCTCATCACAACAGTTCTCGTATAGCTACATATTTAGACAAAACCCACGTCTGAATACAGTAATGAAGCTGTTACTTACGTGTTTATTTTTCTTAAACAATGTTTTGGCTTCATCAACAATATATTGTTTTTCTTTGATGGTGTCTTCCAGCTTCCCTGACAAAGCCTGCCATTTTTTTGCTAGTCTGAATATCTTCCAGTAAAGACCAAGAACCTCTTGTCGTGCTGCTGTCATCTAAAAAAATGATACAACTTAGGACAACAAAGGCAATCTTTTATTATATTCAATGTTACTTTGTCATTGTGTAGCACCATATAAAAACAAGTGTCGAAATTATATTCAGAAAATATTTACAAATGTAATCAAGAATTTACCAATGTAATAGGCATGACCTTACTCGACTCTTCGTGAAAATAATGCTGGGTTCAGATAGAAAGTTGGCTAACCAGCCGTGTTACCCAGCACCCATCATTATACTGGCACCTTCACCCAGTACAGACCTTTTTAGTCAAGGAGTTACAGTCTGGGACATGCAGGTTTGCTTTTTGCAAGGGCTGTTGATTAAAAGCCAGAAACTGCTGGTATGTCACTCATCAGTGGAATGCAGTGCATGCACCGAATGTGGATTAAATCCCCCAAGTCCTACCAGCAGGGGTCTGGGCCCTAGCTTAGACTATTTCCACCGAACAAATATACCATACAGGTCATTCATCCTATGGTTAAGACTGGAGACTGAAAACAATGAATAAGTTACTTGCCTTCCGTCACACTCCTTGTGGGAGATACTCTATCTAACCACTGATTTCTCACCTTAGAATATCCCCCAAGCGCCAGACTGGATCTGGACATGTTTTCCAAAGCGGTGCTACCATGTGCCACTACGTGGCGTGGTGCAGCTCTGAGATTGCTCCACACTGACCCAGAAGTGACAGAGTGGAGCCAAAAATAAGCGCCATCCCTGGGAAGTTTCTTGTCTTTACCCTTTCAATGCCCTCAGGCACAGAGAAAGAACAACTGTTGGTAACAGTGAGTTGAATAATACTAACTTGGAATCTTTTAGATGTTAAAAGGATGTTACTCCACAGAATGGGGAGGTGACGGGGGAGACGGAAGAGCAGTGAGGAATCTGAGGTTAGATGGGTTATTCACTAGAAAGAGTGTTAAACAAAGATAACGTACTTTGGATGAATAATTCTAATCGCAGATTCCTCACTTTGGAACAGGTACCCAAACAATACCTCCGCAAGGTGGAGGGTGTGTAGATTGGGCTCAGATCAAAAAGTCTTGCCGATGTAGCTGTCAAGGCAGTAGTGGTTTGTGAACGTATGCACCGACGCCCATGCTGCAGCCTAGCATATGTCAAGGACAGGCACTTTGTGTACCAAAGCAGCAGTAACAGTGGAATGGGCTCTTAGATCTTCCTGAGGCTGATTGTGGGCCAATACATAGCAGATCTTAATGCAGAAGTCTATCAACCTCGACACAGTCCTCTTCTGCACCACCTTACCTTTCTTCGGACCAGAGAACTCCACAAAAAGCTGACCATCCACTCGAAGGTCCTTGGTACTGTCACCGTAAGAGCTTAAAGGCCTTCGGGGTACAAACGATGGATCTTCTACTCCTATTTTGAGGGGTTGGGGGCTGGACTAAGTACGCTGGTGGAGTAATGTATTGGCCAATGTGGAAGGGAGTCACGACTTTTGGTAACAAGGCTGCCCTAGTCTACAGCACCAGTTTGTCCAAGAAAAAGGTGGTGTAAGGCGATTGCAAAGAAAATACCTGTAGTTCACTCATGCGACAAGCTGTTGTAACTACAATGAGGAATATGATCTTTTGGGTCAGGAAACACAGCAAGCAGCTCTGCATTGGCTCAAGTTCAGCCTTGCAAACACCACACGAAATTTGCCCCAGCGCTCAGCATAAATGGTTTTTCTGGAAAGGCACTGAGTGGGAAGGATGGCATCCACTACGTCAGATGGCAAATCGAGTGCAGACAATTGGTGCCACTCAATCTCCATGCATATGGGTGTAGATTACACAGATTTAGGTGGAGGACCCTACCCTATTGCTGAGCAAGGAAGTCCTAGCGAAGTGGCAGCCAGATCAGAGAACAGATGCTCATGCCCAGGAGTTCTGGGTACCACACTCTCCTGGACCAATCTAGGGCCACTAGTATAACTTGGGCTCGGTCAATCTTGATCTTCTTCAGAACTCGGTACATGAGTCCTAGAGATGGGAAGCCATATAGGAGTCCCTTGTTCCATTTCAACTGGTATGCCTCTCCTAAGGACTGTACTTATGTGAACTCCAATGCACAAAACTGTTGACACCACGTTCTCAAACGTGGTGAAAATATCTAGTCAGGGTTCTCCTCACATTCGGAAGATGTGCTGCACCATCTCTGGATGCAGACACCACTCGTGATCTGCCAGACATCTGCTCAGTTCGTCCGCTCTGGCATTCAGGGGCCCTAATAGGTGATTTACAATCAGGAAGATGCCATGGCGCTCCAACCACCGCCAGAGACGTAACGCCTCAGGAACCAATTCCACCCTGCTGTTGCAGTACCATATGGTAATGGTGTTGCACCAGCCTCCCCATGGATGGCAGGCAGACACTGTGAGCCAGACAAATGGCTCGCAGCTGCAGCACATTGATGTGAATCTGGGCCTCCGATGAAGACTAGAGTCCTCTGATCTCCACCTCCTCCAGATGGCATCCTCAGGCCAGCAGCGACGCGTCAGTTACCGCCATCAACACTGGGTGGGGAAGAGAGTGGGGCCTGAGGCTGGACCAACTGTGTTTGAGCAGTCACCACTGCAGATCTTGAGCTATCTCCTCTGAAACCAGAATGTTATCAGAAAGGCTTCCTTGATGCGCAGTCCCGTGAAACTTAAGGTTTTATTGCAGGGTATTCATGCCCCACTTGGCATAGCTGACAAGAAGGATGCACAAGGCCAAGACTCAAGAAGACACATATTTACTCTCAACATGATCCTGGACCAAGCCAGAAACATTGGGATCATAGAATGAATGTCCTACCCTCATTGCTGAGGAGGAAAAGCCCTGAACTCAGTGTTCAGGATCTCCCCAATGAATGGAAGCCTCTGTGAAGGAATCAGATAGGATTTAAGCACATTTATAGCGAGCCCCAATGAAGTCAAGAGTTCCTTCGTTGTCTAAAGGTGGTCCATATCTGACTGTGGCTAGCCTGCTATCAGTAGCCAATTATCGAGGTACGGGAATAGCAGGACTCTGGGCTTCCAAAGATAGGCTGCAACCACCGCCATCGCTTTCGTGAACATCCTAGGGGTGCTGATGAGACCAAAGGGGAGCTCGGCAAGCTGAAAATGCCTCTGGCCCACCTTGAACCTCAGATTATGCCTTTGGGGCTTCAGGACTGGTATATGAAAACATGCCTCCTACAAGCCCATGGACACGATCCAGTTGCCCGGGTCCACGGTAGACACGATCTAGGCCAGCATGAGCATCTGGAATCTGTTCTTCCGGAGGAAGACATTCAGGGATGAAAGGTTTAGAATAGGTCTGAGACTCCCTGTCCTTTTTTGGGACGAGTAAACAGCAATAGAAACAACTCCTGCCTTTTTCCAAGTCTGGTACTCTCCCAATCACTTCCAATGGCACCCTGGGAGAGCAACAGGCACACCTGCTGTAGCAGGATGGACTGGTGCTCTTCCGAAATTCGTTCTGGTGTGGGAGGGATAACCGTCAGGGAGGAGAGAAAAGGCGTGGTATAGCCATTCTGAACAATCTGTAAGACTCATCTGTCAGACGTGCTGGTTTACTTTTGGACATTGCCCATCAGGGTAGAAAAATGTGACTGACAATTTATGAGAGCAAAGGATGAAGTCCTCTGACCAAACACCTCCTCACCTCGCCCCAAATGTAAGTATATTAAGTATGAAGCTAAGGTGGTTTCAAAGGTCAGACCTAAAACCTACCAAGAATAAAGAGACCTGCAGAGCTAAACGGAGCTACTAGCACAACACAAATAATTTTTTTTAAAGTGTGCCTTTCTCTAACACATCCTCTCAACAACTACACCTCTAGGATCTGTTTCCCAAAACAAAATAACCGTGTCTTGATGGTCATCACGCATGACATTGAAACAATTTCTAACATAGGCTCACATCAAAGACAGCACAAATCAAAAACAACACACTTCCAAATACACACCCACATTGCACACCGTGCTACACATTTGGATAAGTGCTTCAGCACCCAATATTGGTAGGCACTACAAAAATACTATAATAGAACACAATACAGTATACAGTGTTTTTTTATGTACTTACAGGAGTTTCTCATGTGAGCCTCTATTCCTTGTGTATGTAATAAATGGGTATGCTTCCCATAGCACTCTACACTGCATGTTTTTCCATCGTTTATAATGTGCGAGGTTGCAAGGTGTTAAGTCGGAATCATGAAGTCTTTATACCAACGTGTACATATTTGCCCCAGCCTTCATCCAAAGCATGACTGTATATGCATCAGTTTGCTTACATCAGTTATTTTTGCAGCCACATTGTTCAGAACCTCCTAAATTGGAGGGGAGTGGTCCACACTTGGTTAGATCTTTTTATGCCAGTAGAAATAATCTTGTTGTTCTCTCCTCAGATAAAAAAAAGAACAGACATGTGTCGTTCACTCTTCTCTGTGCCGAGTCAAGCTCATCCAGATTCAGAGTGTTGTGAGTCAGGCAACCCTGCCAGAGAACCTCTTATCTTCAGGAGTTATTTGTACATGCGTGAACCTTCACCCTGGCCTCTGGAACCAGTAGACACACGCAGTTGTTGATATTTTCCCTTTAGAAGTTATTTATTGTACACAAGCTGCACATATATCTTTTGTATTACAATGATGGTAATTATTACATAATCTCAGCAGGCATTATACAGAATAAAATGAATATTAAAAAAAACACAATTTATATCACACATCCTGTTGGAACGGAAAAGTCCTCTGCATGGTAAGAGACGTGCACCCCTGCCCTGAGTGCCCAACTGTAAGGTTGTCTGGATCACTAATACAAATTTTTATTCATAAGCAAACATGGATCATGCATGTGTGCAATGACATGGTCCTGTCTCACGGATTGTGGTCTTGTTTGACCGGAAGGGGCGCCCAAAGTGCTACCTTCACAGAGGTGGAAGTCTCCCGCCTTCATCAAGCTATCCTGGCTGAAGAGGGGTGAAACCCCAAAACCGGTCCTAGGATGCTTGTTTCCGGTCCAGGGAGGACCTGGCTTGGCAGTTTGGGCTGGACTGTTCCCATGAGGCACAGGGTCAAGACTGATTTGCATATGGCCAGGTCTAAACTGGGGTGGCATGGTGAGCAAAAGAATGATGGATTTAACCCAGATCTCTTGACTGGGGGTGAATGTTTTGATTTGTTCTGCATTCCGTCCATCAATTGTGTGTCTTTTGCTTCCTCGCCCTAAGTGCGCCGGGTATGCCCAGACGTGGGTCCCGGGCTCACTGTGCCACTGGAATCAAGCTATCCTGGCTGAAGAGGGTGAAACCCCGAAACCGGTCCTAGGATGCTTGTTTCCGGTCCAGGGAGGACCTGGCTTGGCAGTTCGGGCTGGACTGTTCCCATGAGGCACAGGGTCAAGACTGATTTGCATATGGCCAGGTCTAAACTGGGGTGGCATGATGAGCAAAAGAATGATGGATTTAACCCAGATCTCTTGACTGGGGGTGAATGTTTTGATTTGTTCTGCATTCCGTCCATCAATTGTGTGTATTTTGCTTCATCAAGAGTTAAGCAGCACAAGCGCGGTGGTGGCAGCATACTGTGTAGTAATCAGTAGTGGTAAACCGGTCCTTTTAACCCTGTGTCACTGGAGGGAGGCCTACAGGCTAACTCACCTTTATAAAAGTCCGGCTGAAGTGTGCTTAACTCAATCTTGGCCTACAGCAGTTAGATGTAGAGTGGTGCACAGTGCACGAGTAGTGACTCGATGCTGGATGTATGTGCTTCTGGGAAGGGTACAGTACAGAGATAGAGAAGCGCTGTGCAGTACAAGCATGGTTAGTGCATGTACTGACTAGATGTATGCCTACGAGGATACATTACATGAGAGATGTAGTGCTGTGCAGTGTGTGCGCAATGAAAGCATGTGCTGGGTGTATGTACACTTACGATAAATATACAGCATGAAGGGTTAAGTGTTGTGCAGCGTGCGCCTGATGAGTGTGTGTGTTGGCAGTGTGTGTGTTTTTAAATAGCACACCAGGGCACAATATAGAAAGGCTACAGTACTAAGCAGTGCCCACAGAGTGACTGTGTATGTTGGATGTATGTGCGCCTGGGGTGGCACAATACAAGGAAGTGATAGCACTGGACAGTAGGTGTACTGTGCTGTGTATGTATAATGACTGCAAGTGTGCTTACAATGGTACATTATGTGAAGGACCCTGGGTTCCATTTTGGGAAGTCCAGATATGCCTGGTGAAGATTGAGGAGTAGAGAGGAATCCCCCTAGACAGATTTGTGTATTACTGCATTCCTGTGAGCTGGATGGGACATACTGGAGGGAGAGACTCCCCCTTCACACTTCAAAAGGGTGATCTCTGATTCAGTAATAGATAAGGAATGGGCCTGGACACATCTCAGGAAGAAGATTGGGCTGATAAGGGAATCATTAGGAGTAGGGCTGGGAGCCCAGGATTAAACTTTTGATGTACATATCACTGTGGCTGACTCCCAGGAGTGAACTCTAGTCACTCTCATGGCCTATGTTGTGGGACTATCAGCTTTGGAGTCTCTCCTACTGTGACAGACAGCTTTTCAAGAGGAAAAAGAGAGAGAAAGTGTACACTTCAAACGAAGCAGAACCCCAACATAAAACTTCAAAGACCCAGACCCTAAACCACATTTGGAGTCTGGAAATGGACTATAAGAAGGGGAGGTTGAGACCATAACATTTGTCATCTGCCAAGCAGTCAGACGGGCTGTGTGAGAACAGGAAGCTCTGCAAGACTTCTGCCTGTTACTAGGACTAGGTCAAGGCCTGCCAGTCTCCCTACTGGGTGAGGGGACATCACCCAGGAAAACCAAGACCACCTAACCTAGAGCTTGGAATACCAGCGACTGTCTGCTTCCTTAGACCAGTGTGCCCTGTGAGGAAGAAGAGAGCGCTGGAGGGAGCGAGGTCCAGTAGGGAGCCCTACCGAAAGTGCGAGGTGCGAGGAGACAGCTGTGCACTGATCGGGTCGTTTCCAGTGTGCAGGAGTGATTCGGTGACTCCCTTAAGCCAGAAGAGAGCCGTCGTGGACTGAGTCATGCATCGAGCACCGTGCAGGAAGCATCAAGCTATACAGCCTTGTTGCGGTGACCCTGTATGCCAGAGGGGACCACTGTTGAAGTGATTGTGCTGACAAGCGCACCAAGACTCGTGTATGCCTTAGCAGCAACACTGTATGCCAGGAGGTGCCGCCGTGGTGTGGGTGATTGAGCCAGCGGAGTCTGCGCTTTGCCCGCAAGTACCATGGCACACCCTATGCTGTCGGTACTGAGTTTTGCCAAAAGTTCGGGCCGTTACCCGAGAAAGGAGAAGCTGCTACCTGCGGGTCGAGCCCGCGCATCGAGATCTACCCCGACCGACCACGAGAAAATTGGAGGACGCCAAGGAAGATATCGCACCATCAGTGGGATCTGGGCGGGAGCCTGAAGACCAACCCCAAGTGTGGAAAACATACATTTGCGCCTACGGAAGCTGGGAACATCTCTGTTCACCAAAGAAGACGGCAGCACCACTTGGGAGAGAGCCTGTGCCTGCCAGGTGCAGCCATGTGTACCGAGAGCAGCCTGACTTCTCCAAACATGATCAGAGCTTGCAATTGCCCACGATCGGAGCACCCGCTGAAATGCTGAACGCTTCCGTGCAGCAGGTAAGACTTGAATCTGGCTTGTTGGGCCCTGAGGGACTCGCTGCAGAAGACGGTGTAACACCACAGACACTTTTGACTATTTCCTAAGAGTCAAAGGGGGACTCTTGAGTAAGGCCTGCTTGTGAGCATTTCCTGGATGCGGCCATCAGTGAATGGGGAATAATCCCGACCACACTACAAGGAAGAGAGTGGAACAGGGATTTACCAGACAATGCAAGAGCCCCGATATCAAGAGGATTTTGTTAATGCTTACGAATGTCATTATCGCTATGAATGTATAGAGTTAGAAATAAAAATACTTATTTTTCATAGAAAAATAGGTATTTGACTGGACATTGATTTATTTACATTGGTGAGTGCACTTTGAGTTACGAGTCGTGTTCACTAACTAACCTGTGGCGACACTGCCCCCCGTGGAAGCCTTTGACTGCTCGTCCACAGCTACCACTGAGAGTCAAGTGCAAAACAGGTACTTGGCCCAGTTGCTCGGAATCCGTAGTAGTATACAACACAGTGCTGGATGGAATTCTTGAATTAATTTCAGCCCCTGGTAATCACTTGAGGCCACATCCCAATCCATTGTTATTTTTCACACCATGCCACCTCAGTTTGGACCCCGCTTTATGCAAATCAGTCTTGACCCTGCTCCAATAGGTATAGTCCAGCCCGAATTGAAAAGCCAAGTCTTCCCTGAATCGGAACATAAGCAACCCAGGACCGGTTTTGCCCTATCTATGGGCTCATCAGCCGGGTACAGTATGGTTTCAGTGACATGGCGTGCAAAATAATAATGGTTTGGGATGCAGCCCAAGCAATTACCAGTGACTGAGTTTAATTCAAGCATTCTATCCATCACTTTTCTATATACTTAAGAAGGTCAGGCCACAGTACATCAGGAGTAAAAGGCCTTAACCACCACGGCTGGACCCAGTAGCCATGTGTGCCCCGTGGCCCTTTGAAAGCAGTTCTGACACATCTCTACTACCTGTAATAAATTAGTGTAATCCCTACCTAAAGCCTATATATGTTATCAGCCTCATGGCTATTGTATTGGCTGAATGAATGGTAATTTCCCTAAATATTTTCTGCCAAGCCAAGTAACTATGCCTGCATATCTTAGAAAGTAGTTGAGCCTACATTTGAATAATGGCGCTCCTCCATAAACCCTTGAGCAATCAGTCTTTGTGTCTGTCCCTTCGAATTTCCCAGGGGAAACGGCTATTTCAACGCGGGCTGAGCCACGTGTGCCATTTCTACGCATGCGGAACAACGCTTGCCTTTTAACCACGCATATGCCTTTACCACACATATGTCGTAAACACGCATATGCGTGGTAAAGGCAGTTAGCGGTATAGCATTGCAGCGAGTAGGTGGGGTGTGTTGGAGACTTCCTGCAGTCTGCGGATGGAATGGCGGCTTGGTGAGTACTTTTTATTTAGGTTTCAGGGTGGGGGGAATTGGCAGTTTTTAGGGCTGGGGGCGGTTTTAGGGCTCAGGGCAGGGGGCGGGGGTTGGGGTAGTTATTTGGGCAGGGGCTGGGTTTTAGGGCTCAGGGCGGGGGAAATGGGCAGTTTTTAGGGCTGGGGGTCGGTGTAGTTATTAGGGCAGGGGCTGGGTTTTAGGGCTCAGGGCGGGGGGTGCTGGGGTCAGGGTCTTTTTTTGGGCAGGGGGCCAGGTTTCAGGGCTCAGGGGAGGCTGGGGTGTGATGTTTACTATGCATATACCTTTACAAAATTCGTTGTAAAGGTATGCGTGGTAAAGGCATGCGTTGTAAGGGAATGCATGGTTAAGACGCATTCGTTGTTGAGGCACGCATGGTTTAGCCATTTACCAGGTCTCTTTATATCCTTCTCCTCCTATCGGAGGGGATGTGACTGTGCAGCCTCTCATATCTGCACTCTAATGTATAAACAATGTCCCAGTCAGAGATGTGTTCTGTTCCGTGTGAGGCAGGATGGCCTTGCAGAACCAATTACCCTCAAGATAGCAGAATGGAAGATTCCTCTCCTCTGTGTTTCTGTTATTTTTGCTAGCACGACTAATGTCACCATGCCACTCAAACAAATATGGCAATCTCGCACACACTGTGAATTAGCATCACCACTTAAAATATTTATATAAAAATATTCTAGGCCCAAAGACTTACACACTTTCATGTTTTGCATAAAATTTGGCTTACTTTGTAGGTAACGTATGTATTATTTGGAAATCTCTGCCACAGACATCACCCCCTTGTGCGATGTTCAGATTTATCTCCCTGTATGCATTTTTTCTTAATAATGACAAGCAATTCTTGTTAATAAGATTTTCTATTCTAAATATGTAGTTATAACTATGTGTATGCAGTGTAGTTGTAGTGCAACGGAAATGTTCTGTGAGCAAAAAGAATTAGCTCAGTGGTTTATATTAATACCCAGTGCTTCAGATCATTTTAATTTATGGAGTAACTCGTCGGTGGTAAGGAGCAGCGCTGAGTTTCATCCTTCACAAGTACTTTGGAAGATTACACTCAAATCAGAAACACTAAAAGTTTAGTGCACTTTTGTTGCAGGTTGTAGTCCTAAGTACGACTTATGCACACTTGGAACACCTTCTTCATTATACAGAGTTTATTTATTTGTCATCAGTAACACAGACAATGCAATCTCACCCAGTATTAGGACTGGAGCCAATACTGTGAAAATGTTTTGAAAATATATACGCTGGAGCAGCAGTTCCTAACCTTTTGACTTCTGTGGAGTCCAATGAATCATTGCTGGAACCTGGGGACCCCCACTGAGTCATTATTGGAAGCTGGGGTCCCAGCCTAAGAAATGTCTATGATTTGAAGCACAAAATAATACACAAAAATACAAAAACAAGTATACACCAAACAAATGCTCAAATATTGAAATGTTAATTCACAATCAAATATCGAAAAAGATTTCAAAGTTTCACTTTTGTTTTTTTATTTATATATACTTTATTCACTTTAATTAATTGATTTTTATATTATTTAATTCTGTAAAACAGTTGCGGCCCCCTCAGTAGGGCTTGCGGAGCACCCAGAAGTCCTCGGACCGTAGGTTAAGAACCACTACGCTAGAGTATGCAAAGCTGACCCTAATGTTTGTTTAATTAGCTTTAGCATAGCTTTATTGCTGCTTTCAAGTGCCATTAGACCAGCTGTGCTAGAAACAAAACATAGTTTCTAAGCCTTCAATAAATGAAGTGGAATATATCGAATGTAATAACTGTGCTATTCAACTCGAACTATATGCAACCTGAGCTTCGAAATAATTGATTATTGATTCACTTGAACTTCATTGCTTATTGATTCTAATACTACATTTTGCTTTGATAACAATGAAATTATGCTTGTCAATTTAATATCATTCACTTACCAGAAATTGTTAGTGTCTAGCAACAAAGAGTAGTTATCACTTCTTGTGTTGGCGGGTACAGGGTATAATCACAACTTTCAATAGTCTCACTCACGGTCCTCATTGTTGCACTCCTTGCTAGGCAAACAACACTTTTCTGTGACTTTCACAATATAATATTTACCTTCGTTCTAGAATTTGGCTTTGGTGATACTTTTAAATTACACTATTATTACTCGCTGTTGCATTACATTCATCATAAAAGTATCTGTTTACATGTGAGTGAAGTTTCCAATGGATTTGAACACTATTTTGCATTTAAAAATACATATTGTTCTTTAAACGAACAATGCATTGAATAAGTAATTTCCCAAGTGTATTTTAAGAATGAGATTCCAAGGTGTTTGTACCATCCAGTGTCTTTTCTTCGAACTGTAATACATTCTTAGGTGGTGTAATAAGTCCACATAATAACCATGTATGCCTCATTTCCCATACAGAATATAAGGCAATAATTCAAACGACCACACTGAGATCAAATTATATGTAGAATCCAGTTTACTTAACATTTTCTGATGAATGCTCAGATTACATGGATTAAATATTTAATCATTTATCGGGTTCCACGAAGTCTGTGTGATTTCAATTTCTGTAAGGATGCCTGCAATGCAAATATAGTTTTAGCTGTCCTGTTAATATCTATAACTCTCTAACAGGGTTTTCACAATATCAAAAGCAATTGAAGTCATTTCTGAAACTGAACCTATTTTCTTCATTATCATCTTTAAATCACTGCCTATTGTTTCATATATTCCCTGAATGTTATCTGCATCAATTTCTGTTAATGTTTGAAGAATTTGTGCAGCAGATGTATGTGTTACAGACATAGCAGTTACTGAAATTAAATCAAGTTTGATTATTTTCTGTTGTTTTAGACCTTTACAAAAAACAATCAAGTTTTCATGCAACGTATTTATGTGTTGCTCCACAGTTTCCAGTGATGAATCATCCACCCAGCCCCAGCAGAGTCTATGCTATAAGTGTCACCAGAGACTGTTGTACGAGGGATCTGCTTTATTCATTAACAGTCCATATGCTCCTATAGCAAATCTTTTACAACATGCATTTGTTTGCGAACTGCAAACACAAGTTTTCCCAACTTCAAGAGACAGATTTTTTAATGTACCATTAGGAATTAATGCTTGCCTTTCAATATCACCAAGTGTTCTTTTTCGCTTCCACTTTGAGGTATTAGAGGTGTTAACAATTTGTTAACGCAAGACAAACCTGCACATGTTAACTGTTGAACTGTATTATTCAAAAGTACAAAATATTGTAGAAAATACCATGCTGGAAACAAAGTATCTCGCCCTTGAATTTGCTAACTTTTTGTTCCCCGCACCGATTTTACTGGTATGGTTGTGCTCCAGACTGAATAATTTTTTTTAGTATAATCAACTAAAAACTCAAACAAATAAATCACAGTGTGCCTAGGAATAAACGCAAGAGTGAGGTTTATGGTATTTTGAATTTAAAAATAAAATTATAAAAAATATTTTTCAGCATCATCTTTATATCTCAATGTAGACTTAAACTTGGGCTTACTCCCTAATACTGATGTTATAATATGTTATTTATAAGAGATAATGTTCTTCTTGCATTTGATATATGTAGAGCTCAGTCAGCATATTGCTTATAACAGGACACCTATTTGTAATTTTCTTCTGTGAGATGAGTATCAACATTGTACACTGAAGTATGTGTCTAGTTCCATGAGTAAATGTCTCAGTTTTTCTAATCTGTTTACTAGCAAATAGCCTGGGAGCAAGAGGTAGTCAAATCACGACAAAACAAATGTGTGGAACTTGGACAATCTCTGCTGGCCCTAAAAGCTGATGACCTCATTCTTTTCCAGTAGACACCATCTTACACCAGGGTGGCTACTATCCTTTCTTCAGACGTATCTTTGGTAACTCTATGTTTTTCATTTTGGATGTTTTGAATTTTAAGTGTTGCGGCTGGATTCCCTAAATCTGGAACATATTCTATATGCACCATCTTCAGAAAAAACACAATTATGCAACAAATTGCTAAAGAAGATTATGCTAATGTGAGCCAGACAGAAGTCAAAGGTGTTCTTATATATTTTTTCATACTGACTTTAAACTTCTTCCATTTGTTTTGCAAAGGGGATTTTTCATTAGATCCTTTTCTTTGATTCAGTCAACTCTCAAACATTACCTAATTTAAAAGAATTGTCAGATAAATCTCTACTTGAACCTTAGGAGGTACAGATACGGGAACACTCTCATCTGATTCACTTTCAAATTGCAGAAGTGGAGCAGTCAGTAATGTCACATTATTAATAAGTTTTTCAGTGTTTGCTACTGGCTGATCTGTGCTTTGGACTGATTCATCTTCAATTCTTTCAGAGGAATATGACTGGGACATTTTCTGCAACAGAGCTGTTGGTACACAGTCAGCAGTGTCTTCAGAAGTTGCACTGATCTACTGTATAGGATGGACCACATGATATGGTTACACTATATCCACTGACACCATTTGTGCTCTAGATAACAGTGGTAATATCACTGTTCATGTTCCGTTCGTCCCTACCACCGGCACAGGATCTCGATAGGTTGGACTGAAATTTTCCTTCAATCCCAATCAACCTACAAAGAGCTCTTCTCTAACTTCGTAAGCAACTAGCCAGCCACTGAATATAGTGTTGAAATTGTAATCTGGTTTGGACTACCTTGGGCACGCTACAAATTCTGCAACAGAGTAGGCGTGACTGATCATGCAGATCCTCTCATTTTGGAAGGTCCAGTATGCACATTTTAACTCCAAATAGTATTTTGTAAAGGGAGAAGTTAGAGAGCACGTTTTGGCATATTATTTATAGCGCTCTGTGCACTAAGCATGTTCTGAACCAGAAGACCCACCACTGTCGAAGACTGTAGCAATCAAGGCTTGTCTTAATGTGGAATTGGTTCTCTCTCGATGACCCTGTCAGAACTGGGTCTGAAGGGATGTGAGAATTGAAGACTTGCTCCCACTTTAGAAAGTGCCTCTACTAAGGGCCTTAGAGGTAAAAACTGTCCCTTATCAGAATGAAATGAATGAACTCCACCCGTTGCTACTATGCCTCATAAGTCTTTTATGGCTGTGTGAATCATAACTTGGCATTAGGGCCATAGCCATATAAATCGCGTGCATGTGCGCTACTAGTATATAGTTATACCTGTTTAATGACTAAAACAGACTAACATGGTACAGGTACACTATTTGGAAGTGATATACTTCTTTCTCCAATAGAGTTGAGAGGGCCTATTTTTTGACAAATCTCACAATGCAATACATACTGTTTATTATGTTTTGGCATTAACAACCGCCAATAACACTTCTGTAGGATGTGTTGCAAATACCTCCATAGGCTCAGTGTGTATTTCTTCATGAGAGCCTTTTATTAATTGATTAGACCCACTTTGTATGTAGCATTTTCCTATTTTAGGAATACTAACTATAGGATCCCATCTTGTAGCAGGAAGTACCGGTACCTCTCCGGAAAGCCAGGAGGTGGGGCGTTTTTTACTGTGTGATGGCTGGGACTGCTGAGTGTATATCTGGGTCTATCTTGGTTTAAAACCACATAATCACTGCTACTTTACAAAGCTGCACCTGCATGGCAGACTTTGCAGCTTGGTCTGCAGTGGAACTGACTCACTCAAGTGTGCCAGCGTGTGCTGGACTTCCATCAATGGAAGCTGCTGTCGGCAAAGAGCAGCTATTCGAGCCCAAAGCTGTTTAGCTTTTATCATCTTTCCCCATGAGTCTTTCTAATCATTGATATATCAGTGCTTTAAGTTAACATTGCATCCCAGACCACAAAATAATGAATCTGATATAAGTAGGACTGGAACTGATTTATCAGTTTTCTGCAAGGCCAAGAACAGTGCATTTAATGTTGCCATTTATGAACTAAGTCACCTAAGTACTTCAAATGTATGTTTTCGCTTTTAAATTCTGAACCTCAAATCTCCATTGCACTGCCACACAAGCCACTGAATACCACTGTTACATCTCTGTTGCTGGATGCACTGGTCTAGCAGTATAAAAAACTTTCTGATAGTCTTGCTAAATGGCTTTAGGAATAAGGGCCAGATGTACTAACATTGCTAATAACGATAACCAAATACTGATTTTTATGCAAATCGCTAATTGGTAATCGCTATTACTAATGTACTAAAGTTATATCTGGCCCTTATTTCCTAATCAGAGATTAATAATGGGTCGCAGGGGGGGCGTGGCTTGGCACCAGCCAAGATGGAGGCGTAGTCCGGGAGCTCCGCTGCAGCCCTGCTGTCCTACGCAAAATCCAGTATCATCCCGGGAGCCCCGGACAAAGTAACAGCTGCCTAAACGTCTGCAGCACAGAAGGGCACCGTGCGGTGCGGAAAAATGATCGCGATCGACGGCGGTGGAGGCCGGGAGGCCTCGCGACTGAAGTGCGCCGCTGCTGGGATTCTACGGAGGGAGGAGCCCTCCACACACTGACTGACGTGGACGGCGATCATGGCCGGAGGATAAACACCCCAGGGGTCGCCTGGGCCCGCAGTGCTGCCCTACTGGAAGCGGGACCCGGCCGTCGAGCGGAGCAGCAGGTGAGGCCGACGTTGAGGACCAGGGCTGGGCCGCGAAGATAGAAGCGCCGCAGAAGCAAGGGCAGCGAAACACTCACCGACTTGGCGGCTCCCCGCTGGGGGCGGCCACCACTGTATTACCCCCTGCAACTCGGAACACTACTTCCCCCCAGCCAGGAGGTGCTGGCGGGGGACTGACGGCGCGGATTGGGGCTGAATAACTACGGAGGCATAGACGCGGCGGTATCGACCGCGAGAAGATTGCCGGGCCGCGCTTCAGAGACGTAGGCGGCAGCGGGTGACATGCACTGTGACCGCTGACGGCGACGACATCGCACATAGCCGCAGTGGCGAGGACCCTGCCCTAGAGGGCCCAAAGGACTCTACTAGAGAGGTGTGATCGGGGCGGAGAACACGATTGGATTGCACCAGGAGGTCCGGAAGCGCCGGACTGACGAGCCCCAGGGGGAGATGGGGGGCTTTTTCGAAGCTCAGCCTGCTCCTTCTCTTCCACACATTCGCTGGAGGGCTGGTGGGGGATTTGCCACTCCTCCCACTCACACTCGAAATGTGGCCGCAGGCTAATGAGCCAAGTGGGCCAACTAAAGGCCTGAGACGTTGCAATACCAGCCCCATTTCCTGCCACAGCTACAGAATGCGCCCCAAGACTGCCCCCCCGCAACAATCTAATAAACTCGACAAGTACACTGTGCCCAAAGTAACGATGGCGGAGGGAGCACCGACGCAAGGCTCCCAGGATCCGTTGGGCCCCTCGTTAGGGGCAATCATGACAGCTATACACGAGCTGGGCACGACGCTCAAATCAAAAATGGACAAGGTAACAATCGAAGTGACCCTGCTAACAGCGGATTTGAATAAAACCTCAGAAAAAGTGGGAACTGCGAAATTACCAAACTGCAAACCGCTTCTAAAAGAATGGAGAAACAAATACAGCAACTCACACAACAACAAAAAGTGATGGTGGCAAAGCTCGAAGACCAGGAAGGGCGAGCCCGCAGAAACAACATCAGAGTGGTGGGTGTGCCTGAAGGGGCGGAGGGCCCTGATGCGGGACACTTCCTGGAGGACCTTATACTAAATCATCTCAAGCCCAAACGCCTCTCGAACTTTTTCTCTGTGGAACGAGCACACAGAGCGCTGGCGCCACCCCCCAAGCCGGGGCTCCACCACGGACTATAATCGCGCGCATCCTCAATTTCCAAAATCGCGATATTATATTACAGACGGCGCGCAGAAGAGGCGATCTACCTTTTGAAAACTCAGTGGTCCTGTTTTTCCCGGACTTCACCCTTGCGGTCCAACAACAGAGGCGCACCTTCGACGAAGTAAGGCGAACCCCGAGGTCACACAACCTCAAATACATGATGCTCTTCTCTGCCAAGCTGAGGATCCTGGACCGCGACAAATCCTGGTATTTCACAACACCCACCGAAGTTTGGGAATGGCTTGAGGGAGGGAGAAAATCAACTCGACAGCGGCTGCGAGACTCAAGTCGGAAACGAGGAGATCGGGGACACTCTCCCCCTGGCAAAACCCAGACAGAAGCAGCTGAAAACACATATGCACTCTGGACCCGGCATGGGGTGCCGACCGGCGGGGGGAGGGAGGATTCATTCGACCATTTGTTCACTCGTTATCGACAAAGCAACGACGGTGCCCGGCCCAGCGGACAAGTAAGAACTGAAACTGAAGACTCTGTAAAGTAACAGGGGCCTATTTGATATGGTTAGAGAGTACTGAAGAGGGGCATATACCCCTGGACAATATACTGTTTGTATAAAGAATCCTTTGATGCAAGAGGACGGGAGGGCGGCTGCACATACACACGCGGCGGAGCCAGCCAACCCCAAGTTGTAGTTTATTGGTTTTTCTAGGGCAACAGGCACTCTGCAAATTGGGGAGGTGGGTAGTTTTAAACCTACAGTGCAGGGTAGCAGGGAGGGGGACTGCTTCACAGGGGACTTATTTTTCATGTGCAAGATTATGTTTGTTACAAGTTATGGTCGCATTTTGTACTAACCTATCATATCAGACACACCGCATCTGGCAGGAATCGGGAGGGGGAGGGGCGGGAAGGGGGTGGGAAGGGACCCTTACACGCACTACACGTCGATATGGCTACAGGGCCATGGCCCACAACTGCATTGAAAATTTTGAAATTGGAAAGTGAATGGCCTAAGGGATAAGATCAAAAGGACCATGGTCATGCAGTACCTGCGTCGACACTCTCCTGACCTAGCCCTCCTTCAGGAGACGCACTTGAAAGGCAACCAGTGTCTCGCACTTAATAGATATGGCTACACGTTAGCTGCCCATGCAGGCTTCACGACAGGATCCCATGGGGTGGCAATACTGGTCAAGAACTCAGTGCCACTGATAAGAGGCAGCATCTGGCAGGACCCACTGGGCAGGTATGTGTCCTTAGCTGGAACATGGGAGGGACGAAATCTTAACATATGCTCAGCATACATCCCACCAAAACTCCAGGCTGACACCCTCCCTGAACTAAGCAAAACACTACTGGACATGCCGCCAGGGATACATATTTTGGGCGGAGATATGAATGCTGTGATGTCATATGAGCTAGACAAAACCTCAACGCAGGCCCACAGGGGTGGGACAGAACCGCTGTGGATATTTGCTAAGGCAATGGGCCGATCAGATCTGTGGAGACTACACAATCCAACCAGTAGACAGTACACGCATATCTCTGCTGCACATGGTTCTGGCTCACGCATCGACTACCTCATCACGCAATGCATGCACGTGGGTCACTTCAGAGGAGCACAGCATAGAGCCAGGGGCATCTCAGATCACTCATCAGTAGAGGTCCTCATCCAGGGCCCGGTTCGAAACTACACTACACCCCTGCATATAGCACCCTGGCACTTCCGGAATAGAGAATTCAAAGATAAATTTAGCGAGCGAACGCAACAATATTTTGACTAAAACTCTGGGTCGGTGGACTCACACTCCACCTTATGGGAAGCATACAAAGTAGTGGCGAGGGGCTACCTGCAAGCCACGATGGGAGGTATAAAGAAGGAGAGGCGCTCTAAGTGCAACACACTAGAACAGGAGATAGTGCAGCTAGAACTGGGCAACAAAGGTAGTGGAGCAAACAACCTCGATCTGCACCATACAATACGCCTCAAACAAAAGGAACTCCGGGATTTGGAGGAGGAAACGGCCCGACATCAAGCAGTGGCAACGCAGAGGCATCTGTATGACGTGGGGGATAAGGCCAATAAACTTATAGTTTGGCTTGAACGGAGAGACAAAGAGTGGAACTGGGTTGCTGAAATTCGTACAGCTGATGGTGTAAAACGGAGATCGGGAGCGGACATAGCAGAGGCATTTGCGACCTACTACGAATCGCTTTACCAATCAAGGACAGACAAATCCGAAGATGATGGCAGAGAGTTTCTTAAAGACATTTCTCTCCCAACACTCGCTGCTGAGGACAGGAAGGAGATCGACAGCGACTTAACAAAGGAAGAGGTGGAAGGGGCCATAAAAGATCTACAATCCGGAAAGGCGGCCGGGCTAAACAGACTGCCTGCGGAACTCTTTAAAAGTGTAGACTGAAAGGTGGCCCAAGCTGATGCTTGACATGTTTCGGACTGCACTGGAAGAGGGGTGCCTGCCTGAAGACTTGAGGGTGGCTACAATCGTGGTCATCCCCAAAAAAGACAAACCTGCGGACGCATGTGGCTCATACCGGCCCATATCCCTTCTCAATTATGAAACCAGGGTACTAGCAAAAGATCTGGCCACCCGACTACTACCCGTAATCTCCACACTAATACATCAGTCTGGATTTATGCCCCACAGAAGTACCCGACTTAATCTTAGACGACTGTATGGGGTTATCCACGCCACGGCGACACGCCCGCACATACCAGCCGCCCTCATGTCATTAGACGCCTGCATGTCGTTCGACATCATTGAATGGGCCTCGGACCGCGCTTTTGCGCTTGGGTTCGATTTTTGTCAGTGTCCAAAGGCCCAGGTGCGCGTTAACGGTTCGGTATCGAGAACATTCGCACTCCACCGGGGCACGTGCCAGGGATGCCCGCTATCCCCAATACTTTTTGCCCTGGCACTGGAGCCACTGGCAGCATGGATCCGACGAGACCCTTTGATTTGGGGCATAGACATCGGAGGGGGGTGGGAAGAGCGCATATCACTGTACGCAGACGACGTGCTGCACTACGCGCACAAACCCAGGCAAACTTTTCACAGAATAATAAATATACTCCGTACCTTTGGCACCTACTCTGGGTATCAGATAAATTGGGATAAGTCTCTCATTTTCAAGCTTGCGGGAGCACTCCCACCTCTCACGACAGACTGTGCAGCTCTGGCGCATCAAGACAAATTCAAATACCTGGGCATGTGGATCACGAAAACAACTGAGGAATTCCTAAGCCTAAACTTATATCCACAGCTGACGAGGCTGCATGGAGACATAAGGCACTGGCGGAACCTACCGATCTCCCTAATGGGAAGAGCAACATTATTTAAGATGATGGCCCTGCCGCGACTGCTTTATGTTTTACAAAATACCCCGTACAGAATCCCGGATTCCTTTTTTAGAACCATAGAGGGGGAACAACGTACCCTCCTATGGGAAGGAGGCAGACCCCGAATAGCACTGCGCAAACTACAGCGCGGAGTATACAACGGTGGTCTAGCGGTCCCGGACATCCGGAGCTATTACCTAGCTTCCCAATTGATTAATATTAATGGATGGGTCTTTGAGCCACAGACGGAACCAGCATACAGGATTGATAGATACGCGATGGGAAGCGGTGGACACTTAGCGGCCCTTTACCGGAAACAGCATGGGGATTCACTACCACCACACACACATGAGGTCATAAGAGTGTGGCGAACCACGAACAGGCTACTGGGGTGGGAGTCGAGGCTAACCCAACAGACACCACTCTGGGAGAGCGATGGGCTGAGGGATGTAGGGCGCCTGCAGGGATTCCGTAAATGGAGACTGATAGGCCTGGACACTATTGGGGATGTGTGGCAGGGCGGGAAAATGCTATCTTTTGAAGAATTCAAGAATGAATATCAATTGGCCGATACAGAGCACTTTCGCTACATACAACTAAGACACGCAATACACCACCATATATCAGAAGGAGACTCCATCCCGGAGTACTCTCCCCTAGAGGACCGACTATTGCTTGATCCTATGCTAGACAAGGCAACGTCCCTAACATATCGGAAAATCATGAACAAACTTCCAGACCCCCTTGTCTCCCTGAGGGCTGATTGGGAGACTGACCTGGGATTGATAGAGGACGATGACTGGCAGGAAGCAATTCAGAGCCCCAGAGAAATTGCCATACGGGCACGAGTCCGGCTGGTTCAGCTGAGAATCCTACACAGATCCTACACCACTCGGACGCTGCATCACAAATTGGGCTGGGCAGACTCAGATCACTGCATCAGGGGATGTGGCGAGGTAGGCACTTTCTTCCACATAATCTGGGAATGCCCTGCAATACAACGATACTGGACTCGAATCATCCGAGTAATGTCTGAAGTCCTAGGTACACAAATACCACTCGACGCTCGTTGGCACTTATTGGGCATTACAAGAGAAATCAGCTGGCCACCTCATGTGAAAGCATGGCTAGCATTGGCCTCCGGGGTGGCGAAGCGAACATCGCCAGACTTTGGGGAGTGCAGGAAACGGGAACGCTCACTGCCTGGAAACAAGACCTAGATTGGTGTTGCCTGGCTGAAAAAGCTGTCTACCAGAGTAGGGGATGCCCTAAAAAGTGGGAGAAGATATGGAATTCGTGGGACAAGTATAGATCCCTGACGCAAGTAGGCACAGCCGAGGGGGTGTGATAGTAAAATAAAGTAAATACCTGAGGGAGTGGTGAGTCCTCCCCCCCTGTCCATGATATGCAATTACCATATGTACAACCAATCCCCACCTCGCGCCCAAACCCTGCAGCCCGAAGGTCAGCCCTATGCCGCACTTGGCCTTTGGCATGCGTGGCATATGGTTGCCTAGGGGCCCCATTCTGAGCCACTTAGGCCCCGGTGACCCCATTCAGAAGGGTCAAATAATATTTGTAAAGGGGAGTGGGCATGTGGGCCCCCTCCTTGAGCCAGAAGGGGTCCCAGGGACCCATCAGGCGGCACCTTTAAGGGGACGGGTGCATGCCCCCCCGAGACAATAGAAGCCCCGGGGACCCTATCCCCTGAGGCCAAAACTTATATATTAAGAAGATGGGGGCGCACAGCCCCCTCCCCGAGCCTTAATAGATACTGATGTGGGCAGGGAAACTACTCTGTCCTGGGGGGTGCTCCCTGGAACTGAGTAATTGAGATGGCCCCAGGGGATGGCGTCCCTGGTGCCTTTTAAGACTTTGGGAGGGGGGCAGTGCCCCCCCTCCCATTGTATACTTCATTATATACCTCAGCCCAGGGGGGTGGGGTCCCCGAGGCCTCATAGAGGCTTGGGGAACGGGGCCATGCACCCCTCCCAAAAATAACTTTTTTTGCCCTGGCCTACTTTGTTTTATTTTCTTTTAAAGACCAGCAGGAGGCAGTTTTTTTTTGTTTTTTTTTGCCATAGGTCCTCTGTGAATTGGTGGCAATTAAAAAAAAAAACGTCTTTGGGCGCAGGCGGGACCCCCACTATCAGGTCTAGGGCGTCAGGGCTTACCCTGCCCCCTTATGTCTTTTTTTTGCGTTTTTGTTTAGGACTTAGGTCTCAAGTCCTAAGACGGCTTCCGCCACATCGTTGTTGATGTGGTGGCAGCCAATTAGATCCCTCCAAGAGATCTGACGGTTCCTCAGCGGCGTGATATATAGAAAGTTGATGAGCATTATTTGCTTATAAATTATTAAACGCATATACAGCACATCACAAGAATCCCTCTTTCTGTACCAAGATCTAGCTTTCTCCCAAATTTGGTGTAAATCCTTTCAGTGGTTTGGGCTGTACCTGTGTCTAAAGTTCTGATGGAAAAATGAACGGGGAAAACACGTTTTGGGACCCCCTTCCTCTTTTTCTCTTGTCCCACCCAAAACTTTCCAGGAAGGAGCTGAAGTGACATTTTTGGGGAAAGTTTAGTGAAGATTCATCAAACGGCATTGGTAATTTAAAATAAGAGGTTATTTATTGTGTATAATCTGCACATAAATCTTATTTATCAGAATAATAGAAATTATTATGGTAATCTCATCAAGTAATTAAACAAAGTAAAATATATATTACCTATAATAAACTAGTCTAATCCCTACCTCATGCCTATAGATAAAAGTTATCAGACTCATGGTTATTTTATTGGCTGAGTAATTAGTAACCTCCCTAACTACTTGATGCCAAGACATGTGACTATCCTGTGTAGTCCAGAGAGCTCTGGGGCATACAATCAAATAATGGAGCTCCGGGGGGGGCGTGGCTTAGCCGGCTGCAAGATGGCCGCACTTTGAGTGGGCTCTGCCGGCCAAGCCTGAAATCCTGCAATTATCCGGCAGACTTCCCACACATCGCTGCCTGTGACCCTACCCTCACAGCTTCCCTGCATCGGCGGCGTTCTCCGAGCCGTTCACCGCGGCCCTACGACCTGGCTGTGACTGGCTGCGGCGCCTCCGGGAGTTGGGCCTAGACGTCTGCTCGCTCCCCGGGACCCGGCCTGCGCTACCCGTGCTTCTCCGCACGCCCACCGGACCTTCCGCCACTGGCCCTGCGGCCACGACAGTCCGCCGGTGAGTCTCGCTGCTGGGGGCGCTCCGGGGCGGGCCTGGGATCGCGCTCGCCGTACCGCCCGGCCCAGCCCGACCCTGAGGAGGCGCCCTGAACGTCTCTGGTATCCGCGCTGGTGGGCCGGGCGAAGAGGGCGGCGCGCTCCCCGCGTCCTCCTGCCGCGGTTTGCTGCCCCCTCGCTACTCCCGGCTGGGCTCCATCTGCTGCCGCTGCGCTCACGATCGCTCTGGCTGCCTCCCCTACCGCCTTGGTGGTCATCGGCGGCGGACGAAGATCCGGGAGGGGAGCCCGCGATCGGGGTGCTCCCTGACTTGGCTGCAGCGGCCCACCATCCGGCCTTCTCATCAGGGGCGACTCCGGGGCATACCGGCGTGTGTCTGCGCCCCCCTGCCTGGCCCTCTGAACAACCAGCTCCCTTTGCCAGTTGGGTGCACCGCCGGGTCGACCCTCCACCCAGGTCCTCCTTTTTCTACACGGCGCCCAGCTCTGCAGGGGCCCCCCATTGCATCACGGCCCGGGGACTGTGGCGGTGCATACGCTCTACCGCACCTTCGCGCCAGGCGCGGTCTCCGGAGCGAGCCTTCTTGTGCGGTGCCCCGGCTGGCTCCTGGGCTGCGCCACCTTGGGAGCGGGGCAGCGGCTCGGTGGAGGGGCCTGCGCTGGCTGCGGGATCGGGGTCCACTGCCCCCAACGCTGCATTCGCGGCCCGGGCCCTACGTCTGCTGCACACCTGCCTCGTGGAGGGGGATCCTCTTTGCCCCCCATTGATCATCTTCCTGCCACCTGTGCCCTTACCGGCTGCACCTTCCTCTTTGGGGCTCCCTGCTCTAGGAGGCCGCCATGGGCAAAGCTGACCCGAAACAGCCCCGACTAACATTCGAGCAGCGGAGGCAAACGCGCCAGGAGGGCGCTACTGCTGACGGGGGTGAGTTGCCCGCACCCACGGAAATGGCCGCTGCACGTGAGGATGACTTGAAGGCCATCATGCTGGAGGTGAAGTCGGCGGTGTCTGGGATTGCCACTCAGCTGGAGCAACTGGCTTCTCGCCTGGATGTGGTTAAGTCCAGAGTAGATGCGCACGATGGCCGCCTGCTCCACGTCGAATCGAGGGTGTCTGATGTGGAGGACACCGCCACCCAAGACCGCCAAAAATTGCTCCAAATGGATAAAGTCCTCGACCTCATCCGTTCAAAGAATGAAGATTTGGAGGCCCGCTCCCGCAGGAGTAACCTCCGCATCACTGGTGTGCCGGAGTCCTCCAATATTTCCAGGATGGAGGATTATGTGGAGCAGCTGTTGCGAGAATTATTCGGTGAAGTGCTATCCCAGGTCTTTGTCGTGGAGAGAGCGCACCGCTCCCTCGGCCCTCGGCCTGCCCCTGGACTGCCTGCTCGACCGATCCTTGCGAAGATCCTAAATTTCCGGGACCGGGACGCGGTCCTCCGGGCTGCCAGGGAAAGAGGAGTGATCCGCCACCAAGGTAACACTTTGTCTTTTTATCCCGACTACACTCTGGCTGTGCAGGCTGCCCGCCGCGAGTTTCTGCCTGCAAAACGCATCTTGCAAAAGCACGACGTGTCCTACTCGCTAGCCTACCCGGCCAAATTGCGGGTCAGACAGGGCTCCAAAACCCTGGTATTCCCGGACTCAAAGGGAGCCCTCGCCTTTGCCAAACAGCTGGACCGCTCTCACCACTCCACTCCAGCCAGTCCTCAAGACTCTGCTGCAGCCAATTTGAGTGACAATGACTGAACTGTACCTCTTTATTATTTCTGGCCCCCGGCCCTTCTGCACAAGACTGTGTAGCGCAGTTGCAGTCTCATTCCCCCTGCTGTCCCTTGGCTGTTTAACTGGCTGCTGCCCATCATGGTTTCTCTCTTTTCTTGGTCCGCGGGGTTTACAGGCCCTAACTTGGTTGCATTATATTACCTGACTGTGTTGTCTGCTATTCACTCTGGCTTGGCCACCCTGCCTTTCCTGGCAGGGAGGTACGCTAGGCGTCGCCATGCCCCCACGGGATGATTCCCACTTCTATTGCTGATTCTCCCCTCCCGGTTGGGGTCCCCTGGGGTTGGTGTGGGTGGTTTCTCGACCTGATTGGGGGGTTGGTGTGGGTGGTGGGTGGAGGGGTGTTGGGTTGTTGTGTCCGCCTCTTGGGGCTACTTCGTGGTTCATCGCAATTTCTCTGCTTTCACATTGCAAGAGTTATACTTACAATCATGATGCGATGGGGTGGGTTTGTTCGGGGTGGGGGTGGTTGGCTCCTGGGATTGTTTTTTTGTGTTTTTTTCAGAAAAGTTAATGTATTTATGCTATCAATCTATGTATTCCTTCAGTACGCATTACACCACTGCTGCGCTCGATCACTACATTACGTTTGAGCTAGAGACTGCGCCCTCCCTTCGACTGGTGCCTTGCGGGGGTCATTGCCTGCCTCATTGTTTTTGTACCCTTGCTGCTCCCTCTGGGGTCACACCTTTCTCCCAGGCGGGCTCTCGCTGGCTCCATTTCAGACTTCAAGCGGCTGGCTCGCCCTTGTTCTATCCAAGTATGACCTCCCCGCTACACATGCTAGCTTTTGATTGCGGCTGCAACTCGCGGCCCTGCGCTCCCTCCCATTGCGTCCTCACACAGTATGACTGACACCATATGCTGGTCCTGGAATATTCGTGGCCTCAATGACCACCGCAAGGCCCGGCTCATCCACTCACACCTACTCCGTCATAAAGTTGACATTTGTCTCTTACAGGAGACTCACTTGTTGCCTGCGACCGCCGCTAGGCTTCAGTCGCGCCACTGGGGCGAATCACACTCCTCTTTCTATTCCTCCTACTCTCGTGGTGTGTCTATCTTGATACGCAGGGGACTCCCATGGCACACTGATCGGGTACTCACTGACCCTGAGGGACGGTATGTTATTCTCCATGGCTCCCTACTTTCCCAACCAATGACGATTGCTGCTATATACGGCCCCAACTCGGACGACCCTGCCTTTTTCACTAATGTTTGGCACTTAATATCCACACTGGGCCCTGCGGCACTCCTATGGGGGGGGGACTTCAACGTTACCCTTTCTGCGGTCCTTGACCGCTCGGGCCCCCACTCGTCACACCCGCAATCCGCGGCTTTCTTACAGTCCTTGCTGGCCGATAATTCACTGTATGATGCGTGGAGACACGTGTGGCCTGAGGCCCGCGAGGGAACTTGCGTCACCGGTACCCGCGGCTGCTGGTCTCGTATTGATCTTTGGATCACCTCTCCTGACGTCCTCACTTGGCTTACATCCGTCACTAATATGGCACGTACTTTCTCTGACCACGCGCCGGTCCAGCTCTGTCTACGCCCTCCCGACTCCCCGCGGAGGGCCTTCGCCTGGCGGCTCCCCTCATACGCTCTTCGCGACTCGGTCTTCTGTGCCGAGATCCAAACAGCGATCTCCAACTATTTTGACTTGAATGTCGGCTCCGTGGACTCGCCGTCTACCCTGTGGGAGGGTTTTAAGGCTGTGATTCGCGGTGAGTGCATTTCAAAACAATCCGGAGTTCTCCGCTCCATCCGCACCGCATTAGGAACATTAGAACTGGAGATTAAGGCCCTGGACTCTGCTCAAGCAACTCGCCCCAGCTCCGAGATACTCGCTCGCCTGCGTGGAAAGCACTCAGAATTTGCCAGGGAGGCCGCGAGGGAACTCTCCTTTCTAGGTAGAGAGGCCCGGGCGCGCCGTTTCGGCGAGGGCGATCGGCCTGGCAAGACCCTGGCCGGCCTCCTTCGTCCCCCCCGCGCTGCCTCGTATGTCGCGGCACTTCAGGATGGCAACCCTGCTAGAACCACCTCCCCGGAGGAAATCAAGTCACGGTTCTCGGATTATTACACGCACCTTTACGCCGCTGGCCCCACACCTTCGCGAGCGGACTTCGACCAATTTTTTGACACCATCTCACTCGCCTGGCTTGAGGACCATCACCGCGAATTCCTAGACGAGCCTTTTTCTAAGGAAGAAATACTCGCTGCCATCACTGGTTTGCCCGGTGATAAGGCCCCTGGCTCGGACGGCCTCCCGGCTTCTTTTTATAAGACGTTCGCCCCGCTCCTGGTGCCGCACCTGGCCGCTATGTACAATGACTCCTTCGACAGTGGCCTCTTCCCGCCATCGCTCCGTGAGGCGATCATAACACTTCTTCTGAAACCAGACAAGCCCCCGGACTGCCGCGACTCCTACCGTCCCCTTTCCTTAATTAACACGGATAATAAGATCTTCGCGAAACTGATAGCTTCCCGTCTTCTCTACTTCATGCCCCTCATCGCTCTCCCGGACCAGTCCGGTTTCATTCCGGGCCGCGCAACATCTCACAACCTCCGGGCTATATTCTCCGTTCTGCACCAGATTAATCCTACCCTCCCTGCAGTGGCTGCTCTTCTCGATGCCACCAAAGCATTCGACACCTTGGAGTGGCCCTTCTTATTCTATCTCTTGCCGCGCCTCGGCTTCAGCAATGTCTTTATTCGCAAAATTCAACTCCTCTACACGCGCCCCTCTGCCCGCCTTCGGCTCAACGGACAAGTCTCTGACCTTATTCTAATTGAGCGTGGCACTCGACAGGGGTGCCCGCTCTCCCCATGCTCTTCGCCATTGCGATGGAGCCTCTTGCCGCCAGACTCCGGCAGCACCATACTCAGAGGGGCATTGGCTTCTCGGCCCGCGCCCTCCTGGTCTCCCTGTACGCGGATGATATTACACTGTACGTCCGCCACCCCCAAGACAACCTCAGCCCCCTTGTGCGTGAGATACTGCGGTTTGGAGGATTATCCGGATACAGGTGAACTGGAGTAAGTCAGTGCTGTTCCCTCTCACTGATGCCACCACACAATTCACCCCGGACTTTCCTTTCAAATGGGCCTCTGGCCCCACCCGCTACTTGGGTGTCTGGTTGAGTCGGGATTTGGACGACCTCTGGAAGGCAAACTTTGGACGGGCCGTGGATTGGCTCGAGTCCAGGATACCACATTGGAACCGGCTCCCCTTGTCGCTGGCTGGGCGTATTGCCATTGCCAAGATGGTAGTCCTCCCGAAATTTCTCTACCTTTTTTAAATATTCCCATACCTCTGACGGCCCATTTTTTCCGCAAGCTTCGCTCCCTGATCATTTCTCTGGTTTGGGCTGGCAGGCAGCCCAGGATTGCCTATGATGTCCTTACTCTCCCCATGTCGGCTGGAGGTATGGGCGCCCCCGACTTCAAACTGTACGCCTTGAGTGCCCAGGCCAGTTTCCTTCACTTCTGGATTCATCCCTCCCCTTTCCAGCCGCACGCGGCGGTCGAGGCTGATATCGCTGCCCCTTGGCCGCTGGCTACTGCCTTGTTTGCTCCGGGCGGCGCGCGCGGGCTGAGGTGGACACGGTCGGGACTTTACGCTGGGCCTGGTCGGGATTGCGTCGCCTCTCCAATGCCCCGTTGCTCTCAGCAAATGCTATGCCAATTGTGCGCCACCATGCCTTCCCACCTTTCCATCCAACCGGCATGGCTAAGCATGCCGCCCGCCTGGGGCTGGAGACACTGGCGGATCTCTACCCCGGAAACACCTTCTACTCTCTTCCTGTTGCCTCTGGCCCTATGGACACATTGCTCTATTATCAGCTGCGGGCTATCTGTAAGGACTTACACCCCACGTTTCCACAACCTCCACCTTCGATGCGCGCGCTTGATTTTATATATTCTTCCACCTCCCCCGGAAGCTGGTGTCCAAATTATACGCCCTTACGCTATCAACCTCCGTCGTTTCCACTGATCGCGCACGCGTGGCGTGGGGCGAGGACCTTGGTATGGACATTTCCCAAGCCGATTGGCTCTATTGCTGTAGCCAGACGAAGAAACTCTCTCCCAATTACCGTCTCCGCCTCATACACTTCAAATACCTACACAGGCTTTACCGAACCCCCGTTCTGCTACATAAAATGGGACTAGTTCCCACCGATAGGTGCTTGCGTTGCTCTGCCCCTGCTGCGGATTTCGCTCATCTGGCCTGGTTGTGCCCAAGGGTGTCGGAGTTTTGGCGGGAGGTCTGCGCCGCCCTCACCGAGATCGTTTCCGCACCGGTCCAGCCCGACCCACCGCTGTGCCTGCTCGGCTTCGTTAAGTTCTGTCCGGATGCCTCTCGCCGACTGGTCGCAATGTTGCTTGTCCTCGCGCGGCGCAGGGTGTCCATGTGTTGGGGGCGCAGGCCGGCGCCTCAGTTCGCTCACTGGCTGGAAGACGCATCGAGATGCCAAACTCTTCTGTCTGAATTCTGGGACCTTGTGCCTGCCAGATCTCGCCCGATTGACATATGGGGCCCCCTGGTGACATACCTCCACACCCGATCACATTCTGGCCGGTCTGCCTCTCCCGCGCTCCCCGCCGGCTCTCCGCCCGCGGCGGCCGCCGGTGTTGGTTGCCGGCCCTCCCCTGCCCACTCCCTCTCCCGCCCTCCTGACCGGACCTAATGCCCCCTCTGCAGTGCTGCCCCCACACATTTCGGATATTTGGTGCTCAAGGGTGCTTTGTCATGCTACATATTACACTGTTTATTTTTTGTCTGTAATATTCCCCCTATTCTTGAGGTGCTTCGTAGATGGTCTTATGCGCTCAGTGTTCTGACTTGATGCCACATGTATGTTTGTAATGCTGACTATGTTCAATAAAGGTTTTGAAAATTAAAAAAATAATAATAAAAAAAAATAAAAAAAATAATGGAGCTCCGGCATATCCCCTCAAGCAATCAGACTTTGTGTCTGTCCCCCCCAATTTCCCAGGTTTCTTTACATCCTTCTCCCCAATGATTCTCTATGGAGATGGGTGGTGCAGTGACTGTGAAACCTCTTGTATCTGCACTGTAACGTACAAGGTCCATTGTAAAGACATATTTGAAAGGTAACGAGCTGTAAACTACTTTGCTTCCTTCCAAGTTTGTTCCATGTGAGGCCAGACTGCCTTGTAGTACTAAATACTCTCTGAACGTCAGAATGCAATATTCCTCTCTGCTGTGTTTATTAGCATGACTAATGTCAACCTGCTTCTAAAATAACACTGCAACCTCGCACACATTCAGTTGTTAGTATTACCACTCAGCCTTAGTTTTCTAGGCCATAAGCATGCATACCCTAAATGGTTAGTGCCTCTAATCTTTAGCATACAACCAGGCCTGATTTGTATGTATTATGTAATATCAGGAAAGCCCTGCACATATGTTAATATACATGTTCGGTTATGCAGAAAATTGCCTGGCAGTACCAAAATCTTAAAGAGTATCTTGCTCAGATCAAGTTCTGGATGACCTCTGGTTGGCTTTGGCTGAATGGGCTGAAACGCTAATCATATTCGTAGTCTCAAAGTTAGGCTACAAAACCCTATGCTATACACTACTAAGGCAAAGAAGGAAAAGAGCCCTTTTCCCTTTTTGGCCGTGAGGGCTGAGAGGACAATTCACAAGGGAGTACACCCTCCCGTATTTTAAGATACTGAAACACAACAAGTACTCCTGGGGTTTGTGGGCGAAATTCAGGTATTTCTATACAGTGGACCCTAGTGGGGTGTTGGAGGGAAGTCCTATCTTGAAGAGACACCCTCGGGAGTGGGGAAGGAAATAATTCATTTTGTTTTAATTACCCTCACACACCCTAGTGGTGTCATGCTTCATCATCGGGTCACCCTGACCCCTATAAGTCAGGGTGGGCTCGACCGTATTGCAGGGAGCTCTTAGTGAGAAAATGACCAGGGGGCGTTAAAGATTAAAAAACCATAAACAGATCCCAGTATCCCTTTATTCTTGGATCTGTTGTGGTTATTAACATATAAAAACGGGGTCAATTGGAGTATTTATGGTCCTATGACCCTAAAGCCAACATGTTTCAGTCCTGTTTGGGCCTCGTTAGGTCCTGGACTTTCTTCAGGGCAACGTGATACACTCCCTGGAAGGCGCAGAAGGATATTCCCTATACTGCTGTTTATGTAAGGGCAGATAGCTGCTCCTTATTGGTTAGTTCAAGACAATTATCTTTTTTTAATTAAATTTTCCTTTATCACTCCATCTGTGAAAAAAGAGAGAAAAAAGAAACAAACAAAGATACATCATTGTGTATAGGTCACTGGACGTCTGTCACTGCTTCCCATTTGTGATGTGCTTGCCGGAACACCTGTGTTGTGTACACTGTCTGCAACACACATCATACCTAATTTTGTACGTGAGTCATAGATTACATTTAGTTTTACCACACTCACCTAGGTGGGCAAATGTGGTGATGTGGCGAACATGGTCGCATTCTGTCGGTAGCCGCATACTTGTGTGTGCACAATCGTAGTGATACACCAATAGTGGTGCTCGTTCGTGTCACTCACTCCCTTTATCAGAAATGCACAAATCAATCGCCGTGATTAGCCATACATATAACCCATTCACATCACAGTCCTTACCCTCCTATGGGGGAGGAATTTCATCTCCGGGCACTTTGCTTTGTTAAGGGGTAGCCCTGCAGTCACACACTATATTGTGAAAAAAACAGGCGGTGCCAGGAAAACAAAAAAGACAACACGGAAGAAAAGAGAAGACAAACAGTGCAAAGGTTAAAAACCAGCAACTACTATCGAGCAGTGAAAGGACTCGTACCTGCATCGTAGTAAAGAGTTTGTCAATAGGCCCTGTCACTTACTACACCAAGGGTCCTGCCCCGCTTGACGACCTGTTCGGTGTGGTCCCGGGCTTTGGCGGAAGTAAACGGAGGCCGCAGAGGGGTTTTAAATCTGTGTCCCAAACGCGGGGAAATTGCAAGCGGACACGCCTCCTGGGTGTTGCGACGTGTACGTCGCGTGTGGCGTTCAACCTCGCGTGATCCCTTGAGAAGGATCATGGGAAATGTAGTTGTTAGTTCGCTGACTTTTGCCGACGAGTACGGGCTGTGGTAACAAAATGTATACACACATGGGCCGATTTTGCCGAACCAGACGTAGTGTTGATCACGCAATGAATTTTTATGTATATGCGTCCAATACACCCAACTTTGCAGATTATACTCTGATGTTATGATAATCGTTAAGGGGGGGTTAACACGCCGTATAACTTACATAAGACTTGCCTTACTGAACAGTCTAACTCCAGTGAATAATGCGCTGGACGAGTGACACACCGGGTAACTTTATTAAGACGTGCCACAGTGAACACTCTTGCTGCAGTGATGGATATGTCCATATTATGTGTTGCTAAGCGCGCCAGTTCATTGAGCTGTGATTTTTAAGCGTGATAACGTACAGGTCTGTGTAGTGCAGTTGTTCTATTTTGACTTCTAGTTTGAACCTGATGTTGGCGCTATACGCTGTCAACGATGATAGATGGCGACGTATTGGCCATATATATAGTGGTGCTTAGTTTGCATATCATGTATCAAAAAACAAGGTATTTGGTAAAACTACTAAGTATCGTGGCAAAAATACACATCGTTATAATTATGTGTTTGAAATAAACATAAAGGTGGTGTAGAGCACCATATATTAGACTCATTCAAGAAAATATAAGCCCAAGTGTACACGCAAATAATGCATTCGGTTATCTTTACTCATTTTGGAAAAGAAAAGTCAGGACTGGAATTAGGTAAAGATGGAAGTAACAACTCCCATTAGTACGTTTAAGATAGGTGGACTTCATTTTTTGTTTAGTTGACACCAAGGAATCGAGTCATTCAATCCAGATATATGAGTCTGTAATCGATATACCCATTGTTGTTCACGCTCTAGTAGCCTGTTGGAAAGGTTGCCAGTACCAGTCACCCTCTCAATTATAGACCATTTCATGTCTGTGTCACTGTGTTTCTTTTCTAGGTAATGGGCAGTCAGTTTGGTAGCAGTTATCGCCCGTCTGACAGTGCTTCTGTGCTCACCTATCATAGGACCATAAATACTCCAATTGACCCCGATTTTATATTTTAATAACCACAACAGATCCAAGAATAAAGGGATACTGGGATCTGTTTATGGTTTTTTTAATCTTTAACACCCCCTGGTCATTTTCTCACTAAGAGCTCCCTGCAATACGGTCGAGCCCACCCTGACTTATAGGGGTCAGGGTGACCCGATGATGAAGCATGACACCACTAGGGTGTGTGAGGGTAATTAAAACAAAAGGAATTATTTCCTTCCCCACTCCCTAGGGTGTCTCTTCAAGATAGAACTTCCCTACAAAACCCTATGACCAGGAGTACCTTACCCAAACTACTTCGCCAGCTACTAGAGCCCACAAACAATGTAAGAAAGTTGGGGTTAAACAAGATAGGGAACAAGTCGGCTCTAGCATTTGCAAATGTGACCATAAATCCCAGGGGCAGAGATCCCTACGTTGATTAATAGTACAAGAATAAATTAAGTTTAAAATTCTATATCTGGTAAATAACTGTTAGAACAGGGATTCCTGGTTGGCTGAGGTATGTTCCCAGGCCAGGCAGGAACCACCACTCGAGTCCAGGTAAGCTAGATACACAGTAAAAGATGACCTGTACTCACCCTCTGGTAGCTTGGCACAGAGCAGTCAGGCTTATCAAAGAAGTAATGTGTAAAGTATCTCACACACACACACAGTAGCACAATGAATACACCACAAAAAGGCTCCTCACAGGTTTAGAAAAACAGATATTATATTCCTAACAAAACAAGACCAAAACGACAAAAATCCAATGCATAGAAGTTCAGATATTGAATTTTAAAGGAATAAATGCAGTAAAGTGCTTAGAAGCAAGTAGCGCTAAAAAGATTACTTTCGGTTTGCGCTGGACCAGAGCAAAGCCAAAGTTCGGGCCGACAGCGATGGAGCGCCGGCCAGCTACAGGGCCCACGCAGGCCCCAGTGAACAAAGTACTTTTCCTGGTCACAAACAGCGAGATGCGTCGATCTTCTCCATGCAATGAAGGCGAGGCATCAGTTCCGTAGATGGCTGCCTGAGTCGAGAGGTGTTGAGCGATGCACCGGATTCTACCACTCTGTCAAGGGGATGCATAGATCTCACCAAGCTGCAGCAGCGGCGATACGCAGTCTGATGCATCGATCTCGGGAGGCAAAGTTCTGGTTCCGATGCAATGCGCTGATTTTACTCCCACAACCGGGTTGATGCTCCGGTTCTGCTACACACAGACAGGAGATGCGTCAAAATCCCTGTTGCATGTATCTTGGCCACTTCCAGTGAGCCAGGCACAAGAGCAGGAGTAGAGGTTTTGATGTCCCTGAGTCTCAAGTAACAGGAGGTAAGCCAACAAGCCGCTGGACATCACTTGGAGTGAAGGCAGAGTCTAGCTCTTTTTAAGCTGAGTCAGAGAGCAGCAGGGCAACAGACAGAAAAGCAGGCCTTCCGGATCAGCAGTCCAGTTGGGTCCTTTAAGCAGCACAGCAGTTCTTCTGGCAGAGCTTCAGTTACAAGTCCAGTAGTGTCTGATTTTAGGGGGTCAGAGACCCATTACTTATACCCAAAATAGCCTATGATGTGGGGATGCCTTCAAAGCGGCTCTCTAAAGCACACAAGTATCCCTTTCAACCCAGTCCTGTCTCCCAAGCTATCTGTGGGGGGTAATCAGTCCTTTGTGTGGGGACAGGACACTGCCTATTCAAGTGAAGTGTTAGCCCCTCCCTTCCATCCTGCCCAGGCAAGGCCATCAGAATGCAGATGTACGTAGATGGATACTCAGACACACCTATCCTTCCTGTTTTGTGGCTGTCTAGATGGAATGCACAAAGTATAGCTATCACCCACCCCAGACATGTATTGGAGACAGGCTGTCAGGCACACAGAGCAGTAAGTGCAGAGCAATATCTACTTTCTAAAAGTGGCATTTCTAAAACAGTAATGTTAAATCCAACTTCACCGGTGAGGATTTATCATTACCATTCCAAAGATATGAAACATGAAAAAGCTACTCCATTCTGATCTGGAATTACAGCTTAAAAGTGTATTAAGGAATTCCCTATGCTAGCCTGTGAGAGGGGTAGACCTCTCAATAGTGGAATATGAATTTGGGTGTTTGTCACTACCAGAAGATATAAAAATTAAACAAAGATGTCCTACCTTTTCCTTACATGGCCCTGTGCCCCTTAGGGTTACTTAGGGCCTACCTTAGGCGTGACTTATTTGTAATAAAAGGGGGGTTTGAGGCCTGGCAAGTAGTTTTAAATGCCAAATCGAAGTGGTATTAAACTACTGACACAGCCACTGCAATGGCAGACCTGAGACAGGTTTGAATGGCTACTTATGTGGTAGGCACAATCAGTGCTGCAGGCCCACTAGTATCATTTGGCTTACAGGCCCTGGGTATATGTTATACCACTTTACAAGGGACTTACTAGTAAATCAAATATGCCAATCAGGTATACACAAATTTCACCATGTTTAGGGGAGAAGCACATGCTCTTTAGCACTGGTTAGCAGTGGTAAAGTGCTCAGACTCCTAAGGCCAACAAAACGAAACAGCAAAAACAGGAGGTAAAAGACAAAACGTCTGGGGAAAGACCACCCTAAGGATGACAGGTCAAATAATAACACCTTACATGGCAATGGTTAGGATATCTGACACGCAAAATTGACCCGCTAGCCAATGTGGGGGACCGATCCTGCCTTAGGGACAGGACTGCTCTGAGTGAGCACTTGCCCAGCCACCGGGAAATCTGCATAATACGCCAGGTGGAGGAGCGATCCGGCCTTAGGGGGCTTTGGCACTTGGTCAGGTGCAACTCCTGAAGCTACTTTGGAGTCAGAAGGAGGGCCACCCAGGCCGAGCGGAGGTGATGGAGCCGCTGCCGGGTGCAGCCTGACGAAGTGATGGAGTTGGAGGAGACTACACTTGGCGGCGGTCCACGGCTCTGAGCGGAGTCCGGGTTGGGGAGGGGGGCGTGATTGGTGCCCGCTCTTGTTGAAATGAGCAATTCCACATATTTGACTGCGGGGAGCCGCACTGTGGCCCTGCAATCAGACGGCTGTGGCCGCGGTATTGCCGACTCCGCTAGTTTTTCCTGGGAGCCAGCGAAGAGCTGTCCCTGATACTCGAGGCCCAGACGCTGCCTCATGAAATTTCAGAAGCAAAAACAACAGTTGATGGACAGAATGCAGAACAATGTCATACATTCACCCCAGTACAGAGATCTGGGCCTAAATCCATCGTTTTTTTGCTCACCATGCCATTCCAGTTTGAACCCAGCCATATGCAAATCAGTCTTGACCCTGTGCCTCATGGGAACAGTCCAGCCCGAACTGCCAAGCCAGGTCCTCCCTGGACTGGAAACAAGCATCCTAGGACCGGTTTCGGGGTTTCACCCCTCTTCAGCCAGGATAGCTTGATTCCAGTGGCATGGAGAGCACGGGACCCACGTCTGGGCATACCCGTCCCACTCGGGGTGACAAATGCAAAAATAACAGTTGATGGACAGAATGCAGAACAATGTCATACATTCACCCCAGTACAGAGATCTGGGCCTAAATCCATCGTTTTTTTGCTCACCATGCCATTCCAGTTTGAACCCAGCCATATGCAAATCAGTCTTGACCCTGTGCCTCATGGGAACAGTCCAGCCCGAACTGCCAAGCCAGGTCCTCCCTGGACTGGAAACAAGCATCCTAGGACCGGTTTCGGGGTTTCACCCCTCTTCAGCCAGGATAGCTTGATTCCAGTGGCATGGAGAGCACGGGACCCACGTCTGGGCATACCCGTCCCACTCGGGGTGACAAATGCAAAAACAACAGTTGATGGACAGAATGCAGAACAATGTCATACATTCACCCCAGTACAGAGATCTGGGCCTAAATCCATCATGAAATTTCAGGGGTGCTGCGTGGCGTGGCTCAAAACACCACGGGGTTTGCCGGGGCGCTAATGCGGCACGGCGAAGGCCCATGACCCCTACGACCTACCCAGGAGTATGGAGAGAGGAGAGGCCCAGCAGGACTGCTAAAACTGAGAGGACTGACTGCTGCTCACCACTCTACAACATACGAACTGCCTGTGAGTACCCCCCTACCCCAGGTATAACTGCATACTGCACTTAGTGTACCTGGAGAACTGGTACCTGCCTTACCCAGCCCCCCTTCATTGGTTACGATGGGGCAATACCAGTGCAATAAGGATGACACTGTCAGTGGTGCGGCCCATCAAGGCGTTACCCATCTCCCAGCGAAGGACAAGTTGGATTCCATATTGGCCACCAGAGGCTTCACGCAAGATTCTTTTGAGAGCAAAATGAATACTTAGTGGTGGATCTAGGGCTCTTACAGGACGATCATCGCAAAGTGGCGGACTGCCTAAAACTGTTTGAGGGTGACCTTGGCACACTAGGTACCCGAGACCAGGGCACATACCACAGAGCTGAACTCTTTAACAGGAGGGATTACACGATAAAAAGCCTGGATCGAAGATCAGGAGGGCAGAGCTAGCCGGAACAACATATGAGTGGTAGGCCCCTCGGAGCACTATAGGGCTCCCCTATGATCACCTACTTGGAACAGGTTACAGAAAGTAGTTGCACCTGAGGGCCTTTCTAAACATTATGCTCTGGAAAGGGCAAATTGGGTGCCCGCAGACCTCCCATCCTGGGGGCGCCCCATACCTGTGATAGTCCACCTCCTGCACTAGAGGGACAGTGACTATATCTTTAGACAAGTGCGCACTAATGGTCCATTTACGGTGGACAACGAGCGTGTATTCATTTTTCCCCATTTCACTGCAGGAGAGCAAAGGCTCCTTCTTGGTGACAAAACGACAGATGCGAGAGCTGGGCCAAACTGCGGATCCACCTGGATGTGAAGACCATCTTCTTTAGTATGCCAGACGGGGCATGCAATGGCTGGATATGTATGACTCTGGGGGCGGTAGGTGCCTAGACCCCGACAGCAGGGTTTGGTGGGCGCAGAGACTCCGGCGGTATAGGTGCACTAGAACGCCTCCTATGCAGCAGCAGGCCCGAGAGGGCAGAATGGGAGCTGTGGTAGTGGTGGTGCTTGAACTCTCTGAATGTGGTTCCAGGGGCCCAGCAGCACTGATGTTGATGCACACTTAGTTGCTGACAGCGCCACTGGTTCAGATGCTAGTCTCCACTTAACCAAAGTCAGACCTAGTACTGCTGACGTACCCCTCTGATTGTACTGATCCGATTTTCCTAATGCTTGCTAACCCTTGTTTTTCATTACAGATTGCTGCCGTCAATTAGGGCATTTTACCTCCACATACACTGAACTGAATATGTTATTGTTTTGCCCGAGGTTGTATTTTGTCATGTGGCTTTGAGTTGCTTACTTGCCCCTCAGCAGTGTCACAGGGAACTGATGGTGCCTCAGCCTCTGCAAGGACACTTATTCATACAATGAGTTGGATTGGTTGGACAATGCGTCACGGCGTACTTGTCCTGGGTAGGTACAGTTGTGTATTGTTTGCATGGTTTTTGCTTAAGACTTCTCATCTGGGTCCACTGTTGGGTGGGGCGAGGAGGGGGTGGCAACATGCAAAATTTTGGTTATTTAATGGGGGGAAGGGCGTTGGAGTTGGAGGTTGAGCTGGCGTGACATGCTGCGATAGAAAGAGATTGTGCTTCTATTAGGCTCATTACCTGGAATGTATGGTGTTTGAATTCCCCTAGTAAGAGGTATTAAGTCCAGGCCTATCTTAGGCGCCACAAGGTACAAATTGCTCTGTTGCAAGAACTGCACCTTACTAAGGCAGAGGGGCTAGCTTTACAAAAAAGATGGCAGGGTTGGGTTTACTTTACGTGCTACTCTGCCTTTGCCCATGGAGTGCTCATTTGCATATTATTGGGGGTACCCTTTTTGCCACACCTGGAGGTGGCTGACCCAGAGGGGAGATATATTGTGCTTGGGGGTAAATTGGAAGGGAAGGATGGTGCGGTAATAAATATTTATTCCCCATATACAGACCATCCATCCTTTCTTAAATCCCCATCACTGCACCTTTCCGCATTGCTGAATTATCTGTTATTGGTGGTGGGAGATTTTGATTGTATAGCTGATACCACCCTTGATCGGTCACAGGCCTCGCCCACATAGGCGGTGGCCTGGGCCTTTCGGGACTAGAAATGGAAGTGGGAATGGAGGATGTCTGGTGGATGCACAACCCTCAGTGCAAGGAATATTCCGATTATTCAGGTATGCACAACCTCTTTGTACACTTGGATACAATACTATGTAGGGGCTCATTGAGTGGCAGGGCACACACACACACAGAGCATCTGGCCAAAACTAATTCAGACCATACCCCATTCCTTTTGGTGCTCCGATGGGAGAACCCTAGAACGCCGATCCCAACCTGGAACCATACACAGGGGCGTTAGAGGAACCGATATTTCGGGACTCCCTGGTGGCTATGATCGAGGATTACTTCTCTGAAAATGAAGGCACTTCCTCCTTCATGCTAATGGAGTAGGAGGCATTTAAAGTAGTTGTTAGAGGCCACTGTATAACGGCTGTACTGGGCTCCCGTAAGCAACTGTTGAAAGAGGTCACCCAACAGGAGCGGTTGTTCGATCAGCTAGATAAAGAAGGCCCTCATGGCCCTGCTAAACCTCAGAAACTCTCAGCGGCAAAAGAAAAATTACTTGAGCTATTAGACAGATTGAAAAACTATGATTACCAGCAATATCTTATTAAAACACATAATGAGAGCAACAAGACCAGCCGATTACTTGCTTGCCTTGCTAACCCCTCCTGCGACCAGAAACAGATACTGTCATTGTGGATATCTCAGGGATTTGGGGGTGTACACAGACCGAAATCAATAATGAATTCTGTGATAACTTTGCCCAGCTCTTTGCCCCCGTCAAGGCCCTGATCCCCAGGCTATGCAGAGGTACGTTCAAAATGTATGGGCAAACAGTGTGCGGGCAAGGGGTGGCTGCACTGCTGGGGGAGGATATGCCGGAGCAGGAGGTGTGTGGAGCCATAAAGTCTCTGGCTAGGGGCAAGGTTCCGGGAACTGATGGCTTGCCCGTCAAGTTGTACTTATAGTATGGAGATTTGCTGGGTCCACATTGTCTAAGATCTATAATACAACCCGTGACCAGGGAACGCTTCCCCCTTCCATTCCTTAAGCCTTATCGGTACTGCTCTAAAAATCCGGGAAAGACGACGATCAAGTATCCTCCTATAGACTGCTCGCTATCAATCCTGAATGTAGATTATAAAATACTTAGTAAGATCTTGGTTACTAGATTATTGCCCCACATCTAAGGCCTTATTCCAGTATTTGTTAACACTTGTCCAGTGCATCACTAGAGCCACAGACCGTCAAGTACTGAAAACACCAACATATTGTCTATTGGGCCTCTTCCCTAGATCCAAAACAAGGCTTATCACGTCTAGGTTCCTTGACTTGGCCTTGATACTGGCTCGTCACCAAATTGCAATGTCCTGGAAGGGCCCCCGAGGCCCTAACCTATTACGCTGGTTACTGAAGTAATAAAATTGGCAAAATGCAAGGAGACAGCTCTCCAAAGGCAGGCGCAACATGTCCTTAGGGCAGCGGAACACGCTCAAAGCCGGCCCACCATACTCTCGGATTTCACCCCAACTGATAACATGAGTAGGATACTCTCCCCCCAGAGAACGTGGGGGACAGTGAGAATGACTTGACATCCCCTGTTGGTTCAGACTAATTCCCTTGCTACCCTCCTTAGTACTGTTACCCTGATATCTGGTATCACACGCCTGCCCATGGACTGATACCTCCACGGCCATTTAACCCTCCATGGTGGGACGACCACTGGCTTTTTAGGCAGCCCTCCAGCAGGACCCAGCTAATTATGGTGTGTTTTATTTGTTTTCATGGGTTTGTACCTGATTGAGGTATTGTTTGCTTTGAACTATGCGGATGAGATTAGCTAATGTTTCTGTGCCTCAGGGTCTAAAACCACTCCTGTGTTATCTTATATTGTCAAACAATCAATTAATAAATGATTTGTAGAGCACTGCTTATCACCCGTGAGGGTATCCAGGTGCTGGTTGGGTGAGGGGGCTGCTGGGAGTTGTCAGTTGAACATCCAGGTTTTTAGGCCATCTCTGAACTTCTGTAGAATCAGTGAAGTCCGGAGGTGGAGTGGAAGGCCATTCCAGCTCCTGGCGGCCAGGTAGGAAAAGTTGTGGCTGCCACTTCTGGTTTTGTCGAAGGAGGGCGTGTGGGTGAGGAAAAGGGAGGCGGAGCGTAGTCGTCTGTTGGGTTGGTGGCATATTGTCAACACTATTAATATAACATTCTTGCAATGATTGGTGGGGTTCACTTCCCATCCCCCCTATTGCTTGTACTCCTGGAAGTCTTAATGAGAAAGGAATGGTGTAATTACTGGGCAGTGATGTTATTGTAACACTTATCACTGACAAAATACAAAAACAATACAATTACGGTTCACAAAAAATATATGAACCTGAGATCGCAAATAAACAAGATTTCAGGGGGGGGGTCACCTTGAAGCCTTCATTTTGAAACAGATGGAACCAGTTTGTAACCTTTTCTACACTGCTCACCTTCCATAGTTAACCCTGAAACCCCTCTTCGGACCCCTAACATAGGGTCTTGATATTGACTTTTGCAAAAAGTGGTGCATTTAGTATTTTTGAGCACCATCCATTCTCTACTGCAGGTGTCTCCAACTAGTCGATGGTGAGCTACCAGTAGCTTGCAGACACCTTCCCAGCCTAGAGTTCATTTTTAAATAAGAACAGGATCACATTTTCCATTTAAAGTTAAAGGAAGGCTGAGTTTAGTTTGAATTATTATCATCAGTCTGCAGATAGCAGGGCCTGATAACGAGCAGTGCTCAATCAGATTTATGACCCATGCTGGGGCACAGAGGTGAAGAACTGAAGCACTGAGGTACTTAATTCTTAAATAAACGTCTTGTCAATTCAATATTGCAGCGCGAGAACAAAATGAGGTTTCTGAAGTCTTTTAAATGGGAGAAAATTTTTATCAAAAGTTAACTTAATGATTACGTTAACTCTTCACTTTCATTTTTTCCCATTTCTAAGTGTCACATTTACAAACAGCAGGCTTTTGCTCCCAGTGGTCAGTAGACACTGTGCCAAATTTCTAAATGACAACTACGTCATTTTCTTTAAATGGGAGAAATTTAAAGTGAGGAAATATATTTCTATGAAACGTTAAGTCTTAATGTCTTTCTCCACTTTCAATTCATCCAATTAAGTCTTAATGTTTTATGAAGCAGGTTTCTTCACTTTAAATTCCTCCCATTTAAAAAATGCCTTTATTTTTCTGTTATAAATATGGCATCGTGTCTACAGGCCACTAAGAGCAAGATGCCTGGTGTTTGTAAAATGATGATTTTTATGGAATCCAAATAAACATTAAGTTCACTCCTGGGTTTAATTTTTTCTCATTTCAAAGTGCTGTCTTTACACACAGCAGGCATCTTGCTCCCAGTGGCAGGTAGACATGGGCACAATTATAACCGAATACAGCGATTATTTTAAGTGGGAGAAATTTAAAGTGCAGAAAAATGTTCCATGTTATGAACATTTGTAGGGAACATTTTTCTGCACTTCAAATTTCTCCCATTTAAAAATATGGCTGTCTGTTTGTGTTATACATGAAACGTTGCTACATATGACGAAAAGTAGTCCTGTGCCACAAGGTATGTGCCATGGTAACGTTGCAACTTACGACACAGGCTCTCAGTCACCCATACACATATATCCAATTCATACGCATGCATGTTCATACATCCCCAAAGACCACACTCTCACTGACATACATGGCAGCCCTGTCATAGTACTTGTAGTCAAAGTATTTTGTTCAAGCCATAGTATCTGTCTCTATGGACATTAGGCTTAAAGTCAATGAAGCTGGGCATGTCTGGTAACATTGTGCAAGTTGCTTAGCCTTCAGTAGCTCACGATGATTTTCATTGATCAGAGTAGCTCTCACTGCAGAAAAGGTTACAGACCCTTGCTATATTGTGCTGTTTGTGAACTGCACTTTATGCAATACTCAGTCTCGAGTCCTCCTATCTGTCAGGAACAGTGAGCACACACGCCTCTCAAGTCCACAAACTACAAGTCATGCATTAAAAAACTGAGGTGAATAAAATTAATAATGGAAGATACGCACAACCCGCCCACCACTCGACTTGTGCATGATGATTAATAAGATAGAAAGGCAAGAGTTTCCTTTGACGGATGACTCCAGGAACTGAGCACAAGCTGATCATCTATTTTTAGGCATCTATCAATTTAAAGCTGCTTAAAAGAAATCTGTAAAAGAGGTAGGCCTCCGCATGAGTTTAGTTCACTTACAGGGAGAGGGAGTAAATCTCATCATAGAGGACTGCATGAAAACACACATTCATTTGTAAATCCTGTGCCATCTCCAATCCACATACTCTTCTACCATGAAAACAAGTGGTGCAATTGTTTGTTTTTTCTAAAAAAAAAAAAATGTATATTACATTTTACCATAAAGAACATTCTTTTCTGAAAATGTCTCTTAAAAAGCATGTTGCCCAATTCTCACTGACTGAATATACGCCACCAGCAGTAATAATCCCTATTAAACTCTGGCAGTATGCGCAATATTGCGCTCAAGTGAACTGGGCAGTATATTAATGGCTCCTCACAATAAAAAAGAGCACCATTGATCTCAGACAGTACGAATAATTTTGGCCCTAGTAGTAAGACTTATTCAGTTTTGCAAGCTTGAGGCCCATCTTTCTGAGTGCTCACCCACACATACACTAGCATGATAAACAGGGAACTGAATACATTAACTTACTTGCTAACAGTAACTGTTATCCCCCACGAACCCTAGCTTCCATACCTGTGAAATGCATAATCGACCCATTAACGGGGCTACCTAGCCCCTGCGACTCCACCACCACAGTGGACACTACCATTCTCCTCTTTCCCCCTATATTAGTGTGCATGGGACACTAAATATCTCTGTCTGAGATGCTGGTATTGCACTACTGATGGTGTGAAAGTGTCACAGTGGCTTATGCACAAAGGACGTAAATGTGTTTTTAAGGGAGCTAGGAGCTGCTGTTTGCAGACAAGTTCTCATAGTCGGTTCGGTTCAGCAAGCTTTATTCGGTATGTACAACAACCAGAAAAGCAACAATTATATATATATATATACAAACAAATAAACCTATTGCTAAAAAACACATTTGGTTACACAGAAACGATCCAATTAATTAATTACAATAAAATCAGTTAGGAATCAAAATGCCTTTTCTCACATAAATGGATTTTAAAATAAATGATGCAACATAAAAACATATCCCAGAGTCATTTAGTGCAATTAATAAATTCATAGCAGCATTAGTTGTTCTTACATTGTGTTTTTTAAACAATGGCTTTAAATAGATACGTCTAAAATACAAGTAAAAATCACAAAAGAGTAGAAAGTGCATAGTGCCCTGTTTGGAGTGCTCATCACATGGGCATAGGGTTATAGGCCGCGTTTTCATTTCAGGGAAGGCAACTAGGTGATGAACAATTCCTAGTCTCAGCCTTATTAATACAAAGCGATGTGAGGGTTTATAGTAACTAAGGACAGATAGCTTTGAAAACCACCACTATCTGCAATTGTTTTGTAAAACAAGTATGTAGGTTGCTTCCCAACTGTTCTCATACGCATCTCGTTTTTGTGGGCCAAGAATATATCCTTTACTTCCTGCTTGGGCAGACCTATCACATGTACTGGGTTTTCATAGATCTTAATCTTAAATAATTCATTATGTAGATCCGTAACATATTTATCCAAGGGATAGATAGACTATTGTCCAATTGTAAACAATCCTGGATAATTGTTTGAGTGAATTTTGTCTCGTCCTTGGCCCAGATAGATCTCCAGAGCATTAATGGTCGCATAGCAATCAAGTCTGATAGGTATCTTATTCCCACTTCTTGGTGTACTATCTATGTAGATGCGGACGGGGGCAGACATAACAGGTGTTTTTAGGAAAGAATTTTCCTCTAGTTGTAATGCCGGACTGGTAATATGACCCCACACCCCGGCACCATATAATGCAATGGAAGCACATCTGGCCTTATAAATATCTATCATGTCCTTGATACGGCGGTCTCCCAATTTGGATGCAAATCGGAAGACCCCATGTGCACTCTTTAGCATCTTTGAACGGACATTAGTTAATTCGTGCGACCAGTTACCCTTGCCTGAAAAAGTTATTCCCAAATAGCAAAAATTATTAACAGTTTCCACTCTGATGCTGTCTATAAAAAAGGTTCATAGTGAATGTTTTTGCTTTGTTAATTAACAACTTCCTACTGATGATAAAAGCTCTAAACTTGTCTATTAGTCGTTGTAGGCCGACCGGAGTTCTAGACAGAAGCACAGCATCGTCTGCATAAAGCAGAACCGGTATAGCATAACCTGCAACTTGGGGTGCATCCGCCTGCACTGACTTAAGGGCTGCGTCGACCTCATTTATAAATAAAGTAAAAAGCAATGGAGCTAAAACACAGCCTTGGCGGATGCCTCGTTTGACCTCGAAATTTGGGGTACACTCACGACGTTGACCATACCGAACTCTGGATGTTAATCTCTCATACAACCTCGCGAGAAAAAAGATAATAGGTTCTGGAGCTCCAAGGTTAAGCAAAACTGGCCAAAGGATAGCATGGTCGAAAAGATCAAAAGCACTACTGAGGTCTGCAAAACATAAATACAGGCTCCCTTGTTTTGCACACGTATATTTACCTATTAAAAGCTCTAAATTAATGCATTGCTCTGTCGTACCTAGCCCTCTTCTAAAACCATATTGTGCCGATGATAAAATCTCATTCTCAGTGACCCACTCCTCCAATCTTGCTAATAAAACTCTACTCATCACTTTTACTGATGAGTCTAAGAGTGAGATGGGGCGGTAGTTTTTAACTTCCGATTTATTCCCTTTTTTATAAATGGGAATAATGACCGATTGGCCCCATGTAGGTGGTGTGCCCTCAGTCAATGCTAGGTTAAAAACTCTAGTGAGTCACATTTCACTCCGGAGTTCACCATAGTCTATCCCGCCTGGACTACTGCTTAGTCCCAGCGGCGCAAGCCACATACATACAGGAAATCAAACACCTACCCAGGGGAATCTCGGACCACTCACCGCTATGGATACACATCACCCTAAGCCATACTGCAGCGGGCAGAATAGCCCCGATTAACCCGTGGCACCTCAGAGATCCTAAAATCCGCAAAGACCTAATTAAAGCCACTGACAGCTACTTTTTAGATAATGTGGGGTCAGTGTCCTCGTCCCAATCATTGTGGGAAGCTTACAAGACAGTAATCCGTGGCCAGGCTCTATCCCTGATCTCAGGTATGAAAAAAGAAAAACAAAAAGAAGTGATAGACATGGAAAATGAAATACAAGGGCTGGAGGAGGATCTCGCATCCGACATCACGCCAGAAAAGCTCCATTTACTAAACTTGAAGCAGCACGACTACAAAGCGTTAGTGACAGACAGGGCAAAGGCGTTGGGCAGGGAGAGACAGGGAAGGGTGTACGACCTAGGCGATAAAGCAGGGAAACTCATAGCATGGCTTGATAAAAAGGAACAAGCGAGCAGACTGGTCCCGGAGCTTAAAATTGACGGGGACGTCTCCCTGACAGATCCTCAAGCTATAGTCGACAGATTTGCCGGCCACTTTGCCTCAATATATACGACAATATCCCCACATACGGAGCATGACTCCCGGGATCTACTGAGAGATATTAAACTGCCCAGACTCTCCCCGGACGACAGGGAATACATGGATAGTGACTTAACGACAGATGAGATAGCACAGGCGATCAGATCCTTGAACTCTGGGAAGGCCCTTGGGCCCAATGGACTCCCAATCGAATTATACAAACTCCGACCTGACAAGTTGGCGTCATACCTGAAAGCTATGTTTGAGGAGTCCAGAGACAACGGAACGCTACCTAGGGATCAGAGGCTCGCCACAATAGTTACAATACATAAGGAAGGCAAGACTAAGACCGATTGCGCCTCATACAGACCCATCTCCCTCCTCAACGCCGGACCTAAAATACTGGCCAAACTCTTGGCAACGCTGCTGGTCAAACTGATTGGAGCCCTGGTCCACCCGGACCAATCCGGGTTTATGCCACATAGGAACACAGCCTTAAATTTGCGTAGAGTCCATGGAGTAATTAGCAGAGCCCCAAGAATTCAGGAGCCTGCAGCGATAGTGTCATTGGACGCAACCATGGCATTTGATACTATAGAATGGACTTACTTGTGGGAAGTCCTAGATAAGTTGGGCTTCGGACCCAAATATATACAATGGGTGCGTCTCCTTTATAGTGCACCTATGGCCCAAGTAGTAGTTAACAACAAAGTGTCAGCGGCATTCCAACTCAGCAGGGGAACCCGTCAGGGTTGCCCGCTTTCACCACTCCTATTTGCCCTCGCTCTCGAACCTTTGGCGGCCTGGATCCGTGCAGACCCCAGAATACGGGGGTTGAGATGGTCCCCGAACTGTGAGGACCGTATATCGCTATATGCGGACGATATTTTACTGTATTTAGCTGCTCCCAGGAAGTCCCTGATAGTCGTATTAGATATATTGGCAATCTTTGGAAGATTCTCTGGCTTCGCTGTCAACTGGAATAAATCCCTGTTGTATGTTTTGCACGGGGACCCGCCTGTCCCGCCAAGAAACTGCCCCATACAAATTAATACTGCAGGGTTCAAGTACTTGGGGATCTTTATTTCCCTCGATCCCCTGACCCATTATGCCCAGAATCTCCTTCCTCCCCTACTTAGGCTCCGGCGAGACATCGCCAGTTGGAAGGCACTCCCCCTCTCGTTACTGGGCTAAGCAGCTCTATTTAAAATGATGTCCCTGCCCCGGTTCCTCTATGTTCTACAAAACACCCTAGATCCGGTTCCCGCTAAATATTTTTACGAAATTGAGAGCCTCCAGAGGGACCTCTTATGGGAAGGACGACCACGCATTGCCCTGAATAAACTGACACTACCGTGGTATGATGGAGGGATCAGTCTCCCGGACATCAAAAAATACTATTGGGCTGCGCACTTAGCGGCTATAAACCATGCCACTTACGGTCGTCCTGACGACCCAGGCTTCGCTATGGACAGATGGATTCTTCCGGGAGGAGGGTATGGCAGGGCATTATATTCAAGACCTAAACGGTACAAATTAACAGGCCCAACCGGACACTCTGTCCAGATTTGGCACAATGCAGCCAACTCGCTTGGATGGGGACACAGACTAACGTTAGCGACACCACTGTGGGACTCTGAGAAACTCGGCAATTTGTGGAAGACTAAAGGGTTCGACAAATGGGATCTTATTGAAATCTCCCATATTAAAGATATGTGGGGGAAAAACGGAATAGTGTCCTTTGCTGAGTTACAGAAGGCATATGGACTGGCAAACTCGGAACACTTCCGATACGCGCAGGTAGTACATTCCCTTCGTACTCACATACCACGTGACACAGTCCCCCCCCGAATCGTCGCCGTTAGAGGATAGAATACTCGACGGACACCTACCTGACAAAACTATTTCACTAATATATAAAAAATTAATAAACAATATGGAAGACCCCCTCACATCACTGCGGGAGAAATGGGTGCAAGACGGCATAGAGCTGGACGATGAAGACTGGCAGGAGGCAGTCTCCTCCCCCAAGGTAGTTGCCATACCTGCGAGATTACGATTAGTTCAGCTTAAAATCCTGCATAGGGTATACGTCACCGGAACCCGGCTGCTCCTAATGGGGGGGGCGGAGGGAGGGGAATGTAGAAGAAAATGTGGACACATGGGTACTTTTTTACATATTATTTGGGAATGTCCCTATATAAATGCTTACTGGAACAAGATACACGACATCATTGCCACAGTTCTCTCAGTTTCTCTTCGCCCGGAGGTGCCTCCTGAATATTTGGGAGCCGACAGATCTCAGTGTCCACCAAACACAATGGGCTACATTGGGGTACATGTTGGCGAAACGTAATATTGCACAGCTCTGGGGAGCAGTCCAGCCACCTACAGTGGAGGCATGGAGGAGGGATCTAGACTGGTGTATGTTTAGAGAGAAGACGGTGTACTTAGCTAGGGGATGCCCCCAAAAATGGGGTCGTATCTGGAGCCCTTGGAATACATACCGTGGAGATATATGTTCACCACCCAACAGAATAGACTTAGATGAACCCAACTCACCGTAACATTCCCCTTGTGAAAATGAATGTACCATGTATTGATAATATTGTACTACAAGATACGGCTGTTTTATTCCTCTGTAATGACTATGTGTTCCGATGTCTGTTTAATAAAAAGAAATATAAAAAAAAAATTCTAGTGAGTTTGGGTCCCCATAAATCCGGTACTGTTTTGTAGACGTCTATAGGAACCCCATCGGGACCCGGGGCTTTTCCTCCATTACTACCATTTAATCCTACCCTAACCTCATCAAGAGTAATGTTTAGGGGTATTGCTGGCCACTTACAGTGTGTTGGACTGTGGGATTTAAAAACATCATAATCAGGTGGATTAAAAATGCCGGAGAAATGTAACACCCATTCTTCACAACTAACATGAGACAATAATTCCGGGAATGAATCATTTTTTTAAAAAGGTGAGTTAACAGTTTCCCAGAAAAGCTTATTGTTGGATGTGTCCGCTGCTACAGATAGTTTGTCCCACGCTTGCTCCTGAAGCTCTCTTTTCCTCTTTTTGAGGGCTGATTTATAGTTAAATCTTAGGTTTTTGATTAACTCTGTATTCCTAGGTTAATTACTAAGGGCCTGTTTCAATTGCTTAGAAGCATGAGTACATATATTATTGAACCATCCCCTGGTCTGTATAGTTTTATCCCTATGGGGGGCGGTCAATATCTCTTCAATAATGCTATTGATTTTACGAAAATTGGTTAACATCATTGTGGGGTTAACATCAGCTTTAAGGCAATAGGAGATCTCTGTAACACATTTTATAACAATATCGATTAAAACTTTATTCGGGTCTACCCCTCCCACTTGATTCGTGTTCCATTTGGTCTAATCGGGGCAATGTTACCAATAACAGTTTGTTGAGATACAGATTTGTTGCCCCATACCAATATTGACATTATAATACAATTATGATCGCTAAGTAAGAACTGTCCGATCCTTGGTGTAGAACACAGATGTACAATACTCGTGGAGATTAACACATGATCGATCACTGAGTTTGCATTCCCTCCAATATAGGTTGGTATCACACCGCCATTGGTGTCATGTGCACATTGTAACAAATCAAGATCGCATTTCGCCATCATTGTATTTAATGCTCCTCCGTAGCTATTGTGTGAGAAATATTTACAGTCGTCCCCTTCGTCACTCTTATACCCACAGGCTTTGGTCATAGACAATGGGCATATTTGTGTATTAAAGTCCCAACCCATATGATTGCAAAATTGGTGTTCATCGCTCCTATCAAGTTATCAAGGCCTTTTTCCAGTTCAAATACTGCATTGCTGCGAGTTGAATCAAAAATATTATTATAAAAATTGACCAGGAGCACATCCCTGCCATCTTTGCAATACAGCCCCAAATCTGTGAGTGTTCCCCTATTTTGATCACTCTTTTAATAACAGCTGGGAATTTATTCGACATGAGGATTAGGAGCCCTCCTTTAACTCTACCTGCAGGGGAAGGTAGTGCCAGTAAGCCATATGAGGTAAACCCTTCAATATGGACTTGATTGGTGCACCAGGTTTCTTGCATACAGACTATATCGTGTTTATTAATAAAGTCTATCCATCCTAGTGAATCTTTCTTACTTGATAAGCCGGCTATATTCCACGTGACTATTGTGTAGCCATTTACTGGCAAATTCCCTGTATTATTATCAAAGTGTTCACATATTCTTTCTTCATCCCTAGTTGTATCTTCATGTAAGCTTGTTACATTTAAGGGGACATTTGATATGGTCACTAATGAGTTATCAGCATTTGATACTCCAGCTCCCGCTCCCGTTAGCCCTTCTCCATTGTGGCCAGACTCCACGTTGGATAAACGGGCGACATTATGTCAGTCGTTTTCTTGTAGTGTACTCAGAGCTTGGTATCTATTATACACTGATAATGCGTATTGGGGATAGATTGGCACTACAGGGTTCAAACTAGGGTGCCCCCAGTCAACTCCCCTGTTAGATATAGGCCTTAAATGTCTATAGAAAAAGCCAAGGGGTAGTAAGGACACATTTTGATCGTAGTGTGATGGTACAACTGCTCTTTCCAGAGTATTCCTCGCCCAACTGGGGCTTCTAAAATTAATAATAATGCAGTCTCCTTTAAAATTCTTGGCTAAGGGGCCAATCCAACTTACTCTTCTTGTTAGGAGTATCTGACTGGCACATCCCACTGGGTAACCACAATTCTTATGTAGCCAGTGGACCACTTTGTTTTTCAGAGTATGGTCCGTTTCCCTTTGGTCCGGCTGTAACTGGGGCACATTAACCATAACTGCTACATACGGACAGCATTCTGGGGGTAAGTTTATAGAGACGCCAACTCTTCTCTCAATAGCCTACTTTTCTCCTGGCTTAGTATAATTTGTAGTTGGCTGATACAGCTCATACCTGTCCCCTCTGGTAGGACATGGTTGACTATTCTGGGTCTGGCTCGGTTGGGGGTTAGCTACTAACTCATTAGGACCATCTTTACTCCCCAGAATTACTTTTTCTCGGGGCCCCAGACCTATACTACTGCCAGTTGACATACTTGTTGCCTTATTGGTGGCAGCTGTTACCTGATGGGGCTGTTCAATAGTGCCCCCGTTACAACATTCGTCTTTTCCCAGACACTATCACCTATGTTCCTTAGTATGCCACTAATCTTAACTATTTCTCCATTCAATTTATCTAATTTATTATAAAGAGGTTTTAGCAATTCTTCTATCTTTAATGCTACAAGAGCTACAATTTGTGTGGCTTTTGAGTTTATTGAGGACCCTTGTTCAGGAAGATCATCACTGGCCTGGACTGACGTATTCTGCAATGGTCCTTTCTTATTTTTATTATTCCCTGCCTTTACCTGGCTCTTTTTACAGCCTCTTTTTCTTTTTGGAGTGGGAGATCCATTAGGCGAATGTAGTCGTGGTGTATCAGTCTGTGTATGTGGTTCTGTACCAGGGTTCCCTATACTTTCTGTTGTCCTTGGGGTGCCTGGCTGCTTATTGCAAGGAAATTCCCTTGACTGAACATTCTCTTGCTGGGCTATTCCGCTAACCTTACCGACCATCCCTTCTGTCACCATACCTAATCCTAGAGATAGGCAGAGTTCCGCTCTGTCAATTTCAACATTAATTGCACTGACTGCGCGCACTAAGTAGGAATCAATAGTAGTGCATGGGGGATCAACTACTGTTTTTTGCATTTTGCGCTTCACCATTTTTGTTTCACCTTTTACACAATACCGTGCCCTCGTTCAGCTATAAAGTGCGGTGCACAATAATCAAAGTGCAAGTGCAAAGTGCTGGATGCAATAACTTAGGGGTTAAGGATTGGAATCAAAGTGCCAGGTGCAAGTGCAGAGGGCTAGGATCAATTAGAGAAGTACGAGCTTTAAAATCCTCAGAAATTAAAAGAGAGTTAAAAACGGACAGGTTAAAAAACACTATTTGTCACTAGGTATTCACAACAGCTGCCATAGAAATAGACAGTACAATATTTAAAATGGAACACAATTTAGCTGAGCCATTAAAATCCTAAAATTCTAGTATCTTACTGTTGACGCCCGCCACTTACAAAACCTCCCTACTGCGAGGCAATATGAGAAGCTCAACAATATTTAAATGGTCAGGCACAGGAATAAAGTTAGTTATGCTTGGGGTCTCACCGACTTTTGCTGTTCAGTTCAAGGTTTAAATGTTTTGTCCAACTTAATCTCAGCCGTATTTGCGCTATCTGTGCCAGTGTTCGAAACCGCAGCCCGTGGGCCAAGGGGGGTGGCCCTGCCACAACCTGCCGCGGACGGGCCCGCTCTTGGCCCGGGCACGCCCGCACGCGTCCTGCGCTGCGGGAGCCGCAAAGTGATTATACGCACCTCCGGGCGCGGGAAAACCAGTGGCGGTGCCTCCTGTCGCTAGATACTCTGGGGCTTGCAGTCCCCCTCCTCAAGGTTGCTGGCAACTGGTGTCAGCGGCTCCCGCAGTAGTGATTATACGCGCCTCCGGGCGCGGGAAAACCAGTGTGTGGCGCCTCCTGGCGCTAGATACTCTGGGGCTTGCAGTCCCCCTCCTCAAGGTTGCTGGCAACTGGTGTCGGCGGCACTAGTCAATAGTCAATTCCATTTTTTAGCAGCCCTTAGGGACGCTCACCCATAGATCCCCCTAAGATGATGGTGCAACGTAGAAGAACAATCCTCCATACCACAGTGTCAGTGACTAGATTGGACGTGGCCCAGGGCAAACTACTGTAAGAGACCGTTATGCATGTGGGGGTATCCTCAGGAGTACAGGAAGGGCTATTGCTACAACCTAGAGTCTCCCACCCAGTAACAAAAATACCTACCCGTGTAGCGCCACCTAGTGAATCAGAAATGATCAGTTGGAGCCTTTCTTGACTTTATCAGTCGAGCCACACTCTTTAATGGTGCTTTTGTCATTTGACTAGCAGTGGGGTTCCTGAGAGCAAACCGAAATTGTGCAGAGTGCGACTATATATTGGAAACTGAAATGTGTAACGCTTGAACTGTTACATAATTAGAGTCTTGGTAACCAATAGGCCCTAAACAGTCTGCCTAACGCTTCAGGGCAGTGAAATGTGCTGCTCTTCCTATGAGGTAAACATGACAGCACGGACGTATTTTAGCTGTGCAGAGATACACTCAATCATTAAACGTTTTAATGTTATTTAACTGACGCAATTTTAATGCACTTTTTGTGTACCTTTGCCATAACATCCAAGAATCCTCATTTAAGCATTGATTACCCTGACAGGGACAAGGGTAGTCAGTAGTAGTATAAGGCAATGCACCACCAACAAACTGATGGGCTAGGAGTGTTCAGAAAGGTAATCGCAGCCCATTCCTTCCCCAAAGCTGCCCACAAGTGAAGAACGCCTATGAAGAGAACTCTGGGGCTAAGGTTAAGACAAACCTGCTACTCCACAGATACATCTATGAGGTGTCCTCTTTTTACAATACATACGGTTTGCTAAATGCACATCTACTTTGCCACAGCACAGAGGAGGTTATATTGAGCCTGAACTGAGAGTTCTTGATGGCTAATACTCTAAAATTAATATTGGTGAGACCCCTGTCCATCAGTTGTACACAAACATTATGCCCACAGTCTAATGATTAATTTGTCCTGAATAGATTGTCTTGCCTCAAACTCCTCCCATTTGAAAGAAATGGACATTTGGAAAAGACAACGGTCCTTCGGACTGGATATAGGCGGCCCCTTCCATTATATGTAGCGTTCCATCTCACACCAGTGAATAAGACCTTGAGAACCAGAGGCAGAATCCAAGGCTGTTTCTATTACTGGGGTAAGGACTGTGCACTGTGTTGTGCCCCCAGACACAGGATAATACCACAGGACTAAGCAGGTAAGTCTTCAGTATTTATTCGTGGGAACAACGAGCCACCGCTCCTCTCACGACAGATGAGAGGCACCAACTGACCATCATAGAACCCCCCACACACAGATACTATGGCAACACATAGAGGTTCTATAAGGAGCATTGAACAAGCATATCTAAGTACAACATATTACCTCTTTTTGCTTATGAAAAAACAAAACATAAAAACAAGCATGAGAGCAACTCCCTAGATGAGGATCAACAGCCAAAAAAAACAAAAAACAAAAAGAAACTAACAAGTGTAAAAAACTATACAAAAGGATACCAGAATGTAATCTGAAGTAATACAAATCTTGCAGATGAAATAGTAAAGAACTAGAGTAAATTACCGTAGCCTCCAAGGAACACGTCTAACACGATTAGACCTCCTAGGCGCTTCACATGGCACATACGATTCAGAAATTATATCAGGAGGCACATCAGGAGGCACATCAACTGGGCCAGAAGGCACAACAACATTTCTCCTCGTACAGTTTGAAGTATTGGCTGCAGAATGAACTCTCACAACTTTTCCAGCATTCCACCAATGCCCACCACGTACCATAATGGCACCACCACAAACTTTCTCAACACAGACAAGATCACCAAAGGACATACACCCCTTTTTAACAAAATTTGTGTTTCTGATACGAACCATGTCCCCAGGATGCAAATCAACATACTTCGCCGACTTCTTTAGATTATACCTGTCGGACATCTTACTCTGCGCAGCCTCCACCCTGGATTCCAAGGCAGCATGATCCACCCAGCACGACACTTTGTCACAAACAGTTCTTAAAAGCCAAGCCGGGTATAAAGCAGAAGTGGTACCCTACCTCGGAGTGATACAAAGGGTGCCACCTTTGTGAGAGAATGAGGCGTTGTGCGGTAAAACCACAGCATGGATCTGACCGCACCTTCCACATCGTAACCATTATGTTTTGCCCACTTAATACACTCCACGACCACCCTGTTCATCCTCTCAACCAAACCGTTGGTTTGAGGATGTCCAACCGAGCTTCTTAAATGCTTTACACCAGATTCATTCAAAAACACACTCATTTCCTGATTCACGAACTGCATACCATTATCTGAGACAAGCGCTTCTGGGAATCCTTCCCTCATGAAGATCTCTTTAATCAAAAGAATCGCATTGCTTCCTGTGGGAGAAGCACAAAATCGGACTTCAGGCCACTTGCTGTGAAAGTCCATCAATACAAACGCAAAACGTAGGTTGTAGGGAAGAAGATTGAACGGACCCACCAAATCAATTCCCACCTTAAGCCATGGCTTTTCTGGAAAAGGAATGGGCTGTAAAGGAGGTGTGACAACTTTCAAACCCTTTTCAGCTCCACAACAGACAACACACTCCTTGACTCTTAACTCGATGTCCATAGAAGGCCACCAATAGTGCAGTCTGACACGCCTCTTTGTCATAGTTGCCCCCAGATGTCCATCATGTGCACAATCAACCAACTTGGTACGTACATTAAGAGGAGGAATGCACCTACCATACCTCATGATGACACCATCTTCAATGGACAGTTCATCTGCAACTTTCCAGAAAGGTTGAATTTCAGGAGACACACACCTCTCTCTAGGCCAACCTTTCACAATATATTCACTTACTCTTTCAAGAACAGAATCCTCACTCAATGCCTCTTTCCATTCAATCTCACTACAAGTCTTATTTTCAACTGCATCGACAAAAGCAATAAAACAATCCCCCTTGTCCTCTTCCACATCAAGTACATCATCCTCACTCAAAGGAAGTCTTGACAGCAAATCAGCTCTGACATTTTCCTTTCCTGGGATGTGCTTAACCACAAAATCATACTGTAAAAGTTTAGTAGTCAGCCGTGCAATACGAGGCGTAGCATATTTGAGACGTTCTCCCCCCAGAATGTATACCAGAGGCTTATGATCAGTTTGGATGACAAATTTCCTGCCCCAAATGTAAGTCCTGAACTTTTCACATGCCCAATAACACGCCAAAAACTCCTTTTCAATCACAGAGTAGTTAAGCTCTGGATCACGCAGTACTCTGGACGCATAGCTGACGGTAACCTCACTCTCAGCTGAGGATTGAGTAAGAACTGCTCCTAAACCATAATTACTAGCATCAACTGTGATGGTGCAAGGAACAGCCGGGTCATAGGCACAAAGAGTCTTTGCATTAAGCATTTCTGACTTGACCAAATCAAATGTCTCTTGACAGTTGACATCCCACTCAAAAGTGACATTTGTCGGCGGGGCCGCCGTGCGGGTAATCCGTAGGTGCCAAGATGCAGATCTTCGTGAAAACCCTTACTGGGAAAACAATCACCCTCGAGGTTGAGCCCAGCGATACTATAGAGAATGTTAAGGCCAAAATTCAGGATAAAGTAGGTATCCCACCTGATCAACAACGTCTGATATTTGCTGGCAAACAGCTAGAAGATGCACGTACTCTCTTGGACTACAATATCCAGAAAGAGTCAACCTTGCACCTGGTACTGCATCTTCGAGGTGGTATTATTGAGCCTTCTCTCCGCCAGCTTGCCCAGAAGTACAACTGTGACAAAATGATCTGCCGCAAATGTTATGCTCGACTCCATCCCCGTGCAGTAAACTGCCGCAAGAATGTGGGCACACCAACAACCTGCACCCCAAGAAGAAGGTCAAATAAATACCAAACAATTGTTCATTGCATTTGAGAAATATTTGGAAATAAAAATTTGAAAACGTTAAAAAAAATAAAAAAAAATTTAAAGTGACATTTGTCCTTAACATATTTGAAAGAACCTTCATTTTACTAGCATAATCAGGTATGAAACGTGAGTAAAACTCACACAGCCCCAAAATAGAGCGTAACTCGTCCTTGTTTTTTGGACATGGACATTCAACAACAGCTTTCACTAGACCTGGCCTCGGGCTGACACCTTTAGCAGAAACAAGATGTCCAAGAAATTCTATTTCTCTCTTCCAGAATTCAATTTTTTTTTTTTTTACCACAATTCCCTTTTTCTCAAAAATACCAAGCACAGTCCTCAAAACCTTATCATGTTCATCTAAATGTTTGGAAAAGATGAGCACATCATCTTGAAAGATGACAACACCCCTTACATCTTGAAGCACTGTCTGCATTATGCGTTGGAACACGGAAGCCGCAGAGGCGAGACCAAAGGGCATCCTACAAAACTGAAATGAACCAAACGGAGAATTAAAAGCTGTATAGTGGCGAGACTCATCATCCAACATAACTTGATGGTACGCAGAGGCCAGATCTATCTTGGAAAACCATTCTGCGTCCCTCAATTCTTCTAACAGGTCACCAATTTTTGGAAGTGGATGCGAATCGACCCAAATTTCTTTGTTAAGACATCTCAAGTCGATGCACAAACGTATTTCACCATTCCGTTTGCGTGCGACGACCAATGGACTTAACCACAAACTGGATTCAACAGGCTCAATGACCCCACAATTCTGCAATCTATCCAATTCGGTTTTAAGATCTCCCCTAAGGCTAAACGGCACAGACCTGACCTTATGTTTCACCGGTATAGCGTCTTTCTTAACTTTGATCTTGTGTTTGAATCCCACAATTTTTCCAAGAGAGTCAGAAAACACTTTGGGAAACTCCTGTTCTAAACAGAGAGAATCAGGATTGTCTTTGACAATTAACACTTGCTCACTGGTTCCGGGCCTTAATACCATGCCAAAAAGCCCTTGATGGTACCAACCAAGGATGTTTAATCCACGAACCGCCACATAAATCTTACCCTGTATCTTGCGCCCCCTGAATTCCAACACATCCTCTATGAACCCCTCCAAATCAATTTTACATCCCTCGTACGAGACGGATACTCTATCAGAAGGAAAAAGAGATCTGTGCCCCCAAGATTTCTTGAACAAATCATACGTAATCATTGTTATGTGGGCACCTGAGTCTACCAGCAACTTTAAACAAACATCACCCACCAACACATCTACATAGGGGTCCACACAATCAGTCGGATCGCCAGAAACTACCCCTTCATCCGTGACCGCTACAATCATGTCTTGAAAATCTTGAACTAGGTCATTTTCGCATAACGGTTCATCCTGTGTAACACAATTAACTTTGTCAGTTTTACTGACGCTAGACTGACACACTTTAGCCAGATGTCCTACTCTCCCACACTTATGGCACCTGGCATTTTTACCAGGACAAAATCTGTTGTCTTTACCATGTGGAGGATACCCACATCTATAGCAAATGCTGCTTTTTTTTAAAGGTCCTTTCTCATTCGGCTTAACCTTACGCACAGTATTGCTAGTGGCATTGGGAGCGGCAATAGCATTCACAGATTCCTTTGGAGTGGAATTCACATTAAGCTCTTTGATCGATAATTGTGCCAGTTCAACACTCTTTGCAACCTTTATGACTTCTTCCAGGCTAGGATTTCCCTTTGTAAGAAGTTTCTGTTGAATCTGCTTGTCCCAACAATGTGCAATGAACTGGTCTCTGACGAGCTGGTCACAATATTCCCCAAATTGACATTCAGCACAAAGTTTACGCAATGCACTCAAATATGAATCAACATTCTCACATTGTAACTGTGCATGCTTAAAAAATGTGTGCCTTAAAACAACTAAACTCGGTTGCACATCAAATTTGAAAACTAATTTCTTAACAGCCACTTGATAATCAACAAAGACTTCACCCTCCCCAACCACAATGTCAGGGAGATGTTTGAAAACTTCTCTTCCCTCAAAACCTAAGGAGTTGAGAAGAAGATACTTCTTCCTTTCAGCCCTGAAACGTGATGCGCCGATAGCGCCTAAGTACGTTTCAAATGCATCGAACCACTGCCTCCATTGGATCTGAGGTGAGCCCGGACTTTCCAAAAATGGTGGTGGGGACTTACAGATTGCATATTACTAAACAAAAGCGTATTATGACTTACAACCAAAATACAACAAAACCAGCACAATATTTTATACTTGAGCAGTAAATGTAGCCAAGAATGTGCACTATACCCAAAAAGCAACCAAACAAAATCAAGAAATAATGTCACACATGACCTTTAAAAACAATGAAAGTGACTGTAAAATATTCAGGACGTCCAGACCTTGACTGCAGGAAGTTTTTCTTAAAGAGAAGAACACAAAACCTTATTGCCTTTAAGATAGTGACACACATAAAGTCAAAAACGTGTTACTGGCCGGCACTGAAGCGTGGTGTCTCGTTACCAGTTGGCTCTGACGCGAGGTATCTCTTGTTATCAGCTGGCATTGACGCGTGGTGTCCACAAGTCCAAATGCCACACAGCTGTGGAAAAAACAAAGCCTTCCGTGCACGTAAGCTTTTCAGACTCGTAAACACTCACGACGCTGAAGTTCATCCAATAGAACTTCTGCGTGTCAGAGCGTCATCAATCACCACACGCAGGAAGAGTAGAGAAGACTGATGACGCTGGATAATCACCGAATCCCCTTGCAGGATTCCAATGCGTCATCAGTTGCTGCAGGCAGCCCAAGAGTAAAGAGCTCCAGCTTCCAACGGTCACTCCCACCTATCGCTGGCAAGATATAGATCTCCTTTGAAAACAGCCACACCGGGATGTATTCCTAACCAATAAAAGGCTTCAAACTGCAAGCAGCCACAAACCCCTCCCGCTGACCTCCTCACCAGATTATTCCTGAAGCATGTAGAATATCGCTAACAGCCGCGGGAGAAGTGGAACACCACCTTCTCTTCAGGAACACATTCAGCCGCTGGAGGAGGTTCGATCATGGATGAAAATATTCCAACGTTGAATACAGCTGCTGGAAGTTCGCTCAGCTGTACTTTTAAATAAAAATGCGTTTTTCAGCACACTCTTCTGCTACTGCAATGCTGCGGTGGCTCGCCCGCTCGTCGCCAAAAATAGTGTCGTGCCCCCAGACACAGGATAATACCACAGGACACAGCAGGTAAGTCTTCAGTATTTATTCGTGGGAACAACGAGCCACCGCTCCTCTCACGACAGATGAGAGGCACCAACTGACCATCATAGAACCCCCCACACACAGATACTATGGCAACACATAGAGGTTCTATAAGGAGCATTGAACAAGCATATCTAAGTACAACACACTGTGAAGAAACTCTGCTCCTGATGGAGAACCAACAAGTTAGGCTGCCCGGCATGTAGAGAATCTGCCTGGTCAGCGGGAGAGTGTTCAGCATCAGCAGATTGTGATGAGGTTGGAGTGGCCGAGCCTGCCAAAGCCAGGAGCTGCAAGCTGCAAGCTGCTGCTAAGCCTGCAGCACTCTTGTGTGCACCCTGAAGCTGATGTGTTTCAGATCCACTAGTGCCTGATGGGTTCCACTAAAAACACACTGGAGGGGGGTCCGAGAAGGAGAGTTTGAATGGCACTGACAGCTAACTTCTTCAGCTGGGGAATGCAGACCAGTCCTGAGTCTCACGACAAAGACCTACCAGCTTCTCTGGGGCCATGGGCCCTTAAAAGTGCCAGAAGAGGTCGGTCTGCAGCCTTGGAAGTCAGAAGACAGCATGTAAGTTGTTCCTCTAGATCGTGATTTGTACAAGATTATCCCAGTTACAGCACAGGACCCAGCCCCGAGTGACTACTGCCACCCACACTGCCCAACCGCAACTGTACTGCTGCTACACCTACCGGAAGCAGAGCTGCAATTCCACACGTTGGAAGCTGGTAAAAGTACCGCAGTTTCTTGCCACTGGATTCTTTGGCAGGGATTCCTGGCAGAAAGGCAGCACTAATGGTGCGTGACCGCCCTACTGCCTGAGCCACATAGGCTACACCTGTTGAAAAACAAAACAGCAAAGTTAAAATTTGCACCAAAATATTAGTTCATTGACAAGTGCCAAATCAATCGGTGTTATATATATCTTTGCAGTGCGTGTACAATTATTTCAGAACAGTTATTCAGTGGGATGCTTTTGATTTGTAACTTTGTGCACCATAAAGGCCACCTGGTGATAACTACAAGCCTAGTTGCCAAATTCAGGAAATGCAAACCTGTAACTGTATCATAGCTGTCCACCTTTCAAAGTTTTTTTAAAAAGGCCTGGGGGACGGTTCAATAAATTGTATAAACTGGGGGTGTTACTTTTTCTGCAACATTTCAAAAAGTTATAGCTGGCTACTTTATCCTCAATGATCTAAGTATAAAGGCAAGTCAGTGTTGGGAGAGTCTTACACCCACCCTTCTCAAAGTCCACACGAAACCAAAACCTCCCCTTCATAACAACGGACATTGCGAGCATGCCAGGCGTGCCTTTCGCTAATGCCCAGTAGTGTAACAGAAACGTTGATGACGGTGGTATAGAATATCACATCACATACTCATACATTCGAGCTGAATTAAAAACATTTTTTACACCTGTTAAAATTCATAACACACTTTATAGTGAGGTCATTAAAGAGCTGGGACTGAAAATGTGCATGTGTGAGGTACATAGACAATTCTTGCCAAACACAGAGATTCCCAGCGTCAGCGTTTAGTTCTAACTAAAAGACTTAAACCTAAAGAAAACTTAATTCAGCAGTAAGGGTTCAGAGGGTAGGCCACCTCCTCCCTGTTCCAGGGGAGCAGTGGGTACTGAGGAGGCAGCCGAGCCCATCCCACCTCGCCATGGAGCAGAGGGTGGTCCATACTTGCCATCCATGAAGTAGGAACCCGTTTTTAGCCATTTTTCCTGCCTCCTGATTCCAAATCTCTTTTTTGCTCTGCTTTCTGCAAGCCCTGTCGCCTGCTGACGTAAATCACAGCAATCAATGTCTGGCGGTTGATGAATATGCAGTGGGCTGGGTCGGTCCTCCAAAACGGGCCTTGGCCTTGCCAGCTGTTGCTCCGTCTTCTTAGTGAAAGACTATCTTCTGGTCAAATGGATCCAGCTCAGCTGTCTCTGTGTCCAGGTGGGCCTCTACAGCCGGTGACCCTGATAACCTGCACTTGATCGCCATTTCGTATAATTTGCAGAAATTACCTCCCCTTCATCGGACAGCCACATGTTCATTTGTTTTGATGTCATTATCAGGTGAAAGGCCATGTGATGTCATGATCCTAGTGAGCATTTCTGACCTGTAAAATTCTCTTTTTGGTCATAGACTGTTAGAAATGACGGTGGTGAAAGGGACACCCAAACCCTGAGGAACACTGAGTAGCCCAGAATACATAGCAACACTCCCTATTTAGGCTAGACTCCTGCTTTTTAGGTTGCGCCTAAAAGACCTATTGTCAGTTTACCAGACCTTACAATGGGCCTAAAGCCCGCCCGTTGCTTACCATTTGTTGGCATTATTGTCATTCTCATTTGCTCACATTTTACTCGATAGTTTGCATTGTCCATCTTGCGTCTGTCCCTCCCGTGTAGCATAGCCTCTTTAGTTGAGGTTTTCCACTGCTCAGTTTTAGGGAACTACTTTTTTTTCTGTCAGTATGCATGCGATTTCAGCATTGGTGGCAAGTTTTTCGTTTGCCTATGTGTGACATTTTTATGTTTTCAGGGTGATTATGTGTGGCATTTTAAGGTGTGACACTTTGTGTGCCACCTGTGAATGATCACATCCATAAAATTAGGTACATTTCATATATTAACATATCTATTGCAATATTATTGTCAAGAAATTACATTAAAAGAATGTCAACACACCTTAAGTACTTATTGAATGTCATTCATCCGTAAGTGCTTATTGAAGGTCACATCCCATTTCTAATAAGATCATCTGAGTTTGAGCCCAGTCTGCATCATATAATGGACTGGGTTAGTACAAACAAGTCTACAAATGCCTGTGAGTGGACATGCACATTTGTTTACATTGGGCACTGTCAACAAAGGCTGCTAGTGATAAGCTATAATGCATATTGTAACTTCAGAAAGATGTTTATGTTTACTTTAATGCACCCAGCTAAAGTTTAAGAGCCAGTCCATTCCTTGGAAACATGTCTATTTAAGTCCAAAAATGCAAATTGTTTTTGGCTAAAACGCCAGGACAGGCTAAAAGTCTCAGCCACAATAGACACAGCCAGTTGGCCGCCATTTCACGGGCTTCCTACACCATCATACATAGCGCATCACAAACAAGGAGTCATATTGAATAATGTCTCCAATCTTTAGACTAAAGGAAAAGCAAATATGCATTTTTTTTTATTCCCTTAAACTTTTAAACAAACAATTATTTCAGTAAACAACAATATATCACACTCCTCTTGTCAAATTAGTTTTCTGTTGTTAGTGTGACCCTACCACGGGTATGACTTGTACAGCTCACTTTCATTGTGAGGGGCTGAAGTCTGCCTGATGGCTGTGCAGCAGCATTAACTTGTAATGGCATGGCAGGTGAGCTTGTCTGCCAAAAGAAGCCTCATCATCTGTAACATGTTCAGCTAGTCATGAAATTATATTGCATTCTGGAACTTGCAGTTGATATGTGCTATTGACTGAAAAAGCAGTTGTTGAAAATTACAAATTACAAATAATTTTATTGCACAATTACTTAAAATCATTGCAATTCTTACAAAAGAATGTTAAAAACAATTTCCGCTCTCTGTTAAAAAAGAGTTCGTGTTTGGTATGGCTAAAATTCATAGCGATCATCTACAGGTAAAATAGATTTGAATTCAGACATGAATTTTACAAAACGGGCGGCCATCTGAGCAGAGTCACCCTTCATGCACTCTAGGGCCTCTTGGCATGCCCGCACATTGAGGATGCGCCAGATTGGACGCAGCCAAAACATTTGCAAGGGGCGCAGGGTCTTACAAATGCATAAAACGTGGATTAAAGTTTCTTCCCCATTGCCGCAGAAATGGTATTGAGAGGGCGTATCTTCCTTATACCTCTGGCCATACTTTTACGCCATCAGGGGGATTAGGCCAAAACGTAGTCTCATTAAGTGGTGTTTCACTAATGGCTTCATGGGGGATGATAAATAGTGTAGTAGGGTTTCACGATCATAGAGTTTTGACGCCCAGCTACCATGGGAGAGATTTTTCACGGCAAGTGCATCATGTTCCGCTGACAAGATCTTTGCTTGTTTGGCCAACACTTTTGTGGCCACACCTATGGCTAGCGATCTAGACCATATATATTGTGGGCTTCCAGCGCATCCAAACAGTGTGTTAAAAATTCACTCCAAGTGGTTCTAGGGTTATTTAGCAGGGACCAGATGTGACTATTTAATGTGAGGTCGCGGGCCTTTTTAGTTTTCAAGCAGTAGGCAATAAATCTTGCTTTCATGCACCAATGTTGAGATGGCAGGCTAAACTCCATGCGGATTTGGGCATGGGAGGTCGAGTTGGGTAGATGGAACACTCTACAGAAACAGGCTGATTGCGCTCTGTCTAGCCAAGTGAACATTTTGTCTTTAAAAGTTAGCACACCAAAGGCTAAAGTCGGTAAAAGTTTGACACCTATCACACGAATTAACTGCGAGAGATCCGGAGAGTGGAGGGCTTTCTTATTTCTTAAGAAGGCCCCCTCTAGGCTGCGGGCCTCTCCTTGCATTGCAGCAATATGCGGTGCCGATCTTCCTCTATGATCTATCCAGACTCCCAGGTACTTATATGCGGCCACTACCTCTATGGATTTTCCTTCGATATACCAGAAGCGATTTCTTGCTCGTTGGCTCGATACCATCATCACCTTAGTTTTGGCGATGTTGATCTCTAAAGCGTTTGTTTTGCAGTACGGGCCAATGAGTCAAAGAGCCTCTGGAGGCCCACCTGGGTTTGGTTGAGGAGAATCGTATCGTCTGGATATTGCATTGATTGAATTTTGGTGGATGCGATTTTGGGCGGAAATGCTCGAGAGAGAGCCAGCCACTCGGGCAGGTCTGCTAGGTACAGATTAAAGAGTAGTGGGGCCAATATGCATCCTTGCTTTAAGCCTCTGTTGGTCATGATTTTATTGGTTGTTGACCATCCAGAAGATACTCTTATTTTTACCCAGGTGTCAGTGTGCAGAGCGATGAAAGCATTCAATAGGGATTGCAAGATGCCCCAGTTCTTTAATTTTTCCCACAATCTGGGACAAACAACGCTGTCAAAAGCTGTTCGGAAGTCGATGAACCCCAGATATAGCGACTTTCCTTTTGTAGCGAGCGTGCCCTCCATCATGTGAGCTAGACAGATCAAGTTGTCTTCAATGTGGCAGCCCTTTAGGAAGCTGATTTGAGTGTAGGGTATCAGTTTGCAGTCTTCCACCCAGGTTGTCAATTCTTGAAGTAGAGTGCTTGCATAGGCCTTCCCTTCGACGTCAAGGAGGGCGATCATCCGGTTGTTATCGGGGCTAGACCGGGGACCTTTTTTGTGGATAGGGATGAGAAGAGAGCCTCGTCAAGAGGTAGGAATAGGCCAGCCCATTCTGCTTGCCTCGAATAGGGTGGCCAAGAGTACAGCCCACTTGTGTGTCGAGGCTTTGTACACCTTTGTTGGTATGCCATTTGGGCCGGGCGCCCCTCCGGTCACATTTTTTTTTATAATAAATGCGACTTGGGTTGGTGTAATCTTTATGGTGGGCTCTGGTCCTATGTGAGGGGTGATATGGCTAGAGCTGTGGTGGCCAGGCCGATTGTTGTTAACAGGCTCTACGTAGAGTGTTTCAATGTGAATCTCCCATTCGGCAGGAGCAATATTTGTTACGGTTGATGGTTGGGCGGATCTGGCACCCTTGTTTACCCAGCTCCAGAATCTCCTTTGGTCCTTTGATTTTATTATTTCGTGAGCGGTTGCCCAAAGGCGTTCTTCTTTCGTCCTCAGGTAGGTGAATCTTGCTTTCCTATACTCCTTGCGAGGGATTGATATCTTCTTGCGAAGAGATTTGTGTTCAGTGTCATCGTAGGCACGCCTGCGCAGTAAGTTGTTTAATTTGCGTTTAATTTTCGCTGTGGTTTGCTTGTGCTCAATAAAGTGGTGGGTTTTTGTAGTGGGTTTGTTTGGCCTTTTAGTTGTCTTTGTGGTTAAGTTTTCTCTAAGGTCTTCCACTGCCATTTCCCACGATGTTGCAGTCAGTTGATCGTTGGACTCTTGATTCAATTTGTCTAGGAAATGGTCCACCCTCTCTTCAATTATGTCCTAAAGGTCCAAGGTCCACTGTACGTTTCTTACAGGTTCCAAGTTGCCTTCTTTCCCAATCAGCTGGGTTACTGGCCAGAGGCACTGCGGGAATGACACTTTGCACGTGAGAATGGCATGATCACTTTCCCGTGAGTGAGTTACCACGAATTCCTGCACTAGATGGAAGTAAAGCGACCGAAGTCCAAATGTAGTCCGGAGTGGCCATTCTAGAGAAAGATACGTGCGTGTAAGCGGCAGGCGAATCTGATTCGAGTCTTCCGTTTAGAATATGGAGGCCTAGTTGGTTTAGGTAAGCTGCTACCATTGTGCTGCTTCCATCCTTCCGTTGGTACTGATGCCTTATGTCCGGAATGGCCCACATTTGATCGTACAGTGAAGTTAGGGAAGAGGAGTCCAAGCCTGTCTCCATTAGGTTTGCATTGAAGTCTCCCATTATTAGCCACATGTCATTAGGAAAGTGAGAGAAAAGGTCTCTCACAGCAGGGAGCATTTTGCTCAGGGTTGCCTCTCGCTTGATTTTAGAAGGATGTAGGTAGATGCAGCCACGGATCATTGTTTGTTGTTTCGAGTTGCGATCTTCCAATTGCTGGGTCTGAGTTTTAAGGAAAATGTAATCTCCGTGCCCTTTACAGAGTAGGGAAACCTGTAAAGCCAGGGTGTTCTTCACAGAGTTTGACACCCCTCCCGATGCGTGGCCACCTGCTTGGGATGCTATTGCATAGGATTCATAAACGGTGTAGTCCTTCCAGGCGATAGTTTGCAAGGACCAAGTTTCTTGTAGAGCGATGATGTCATACCTCTTCAAGTGGGAGGTTGTTGTCCTTTCAGCTTTTTCCTTGGTTAGTCCTCCGATGTTCCAGGAACAGATTTTAAGGTGGTAAACAGCATCCTTATTAGTTTTATTTTCAGCCGAGGTGCTAGATGCTTCACCCTAGGGCCTGGGGGAGCCAGGACCAGTCTTGGAAATTCTGCCGTTTAGGAGCACACTGGCATGGGCCTCCTGCCTTGCTTGTAGTTATTTGCAGTAAACCCTCTCTCCAGGGCATTATTTTGGTTCCTACTAGGGAGCCACACAGGACTGAAGTGGATGACTGCCTGATTGTATTACTGTAGGTCTCGCTTTTTTTTATTGGAGTCCGCTAGAGTGTTGAGGGCTCTATCTTTTAAGAAAGCTGGGTACTTAACTGGAGCCGCAAAGCTAACCTGGATACCCCAGTCACCCAGGCGATTTTTGTTCTTCATTAGGGCAGAGGCCATGTCTTTACTGTAGAAGGTTACTTCCGAGGCCTCGTTTATCTCACCCTGTTCTGGGGCAACAAATGCCACACTTTCAATGTCTGTTGTTTTAATATTTTCTAGTCCTGGGAGGTACGAGCACTGCTTTAAGATATTTCCTCTGTTGAGAGTGTCCCATTTCCCTTGGGATACTTACTCTGGGTGCCAAAGCCTTTTTGGGGAAAGTGGGTTTTCTCCGCGATGTTCGCTGCCGCTTTGTTCAGCTATTGTGAGAGTTTTACCGCAGAGCCTTCATTAAAATGTCACACATGACATCTTAGCCTATGCTAAATAAATGTTACTTTTTTTTAGTTTAACAACACATAGCAGATGCCTTTGGGGAGAGAGCTAGGAGAAGCATTGTGTACTGTACATTTTAACATGGAAAGCCTTTATAAATCTGCAGTATAGAAGACTAATGATAGCAGGTTTTTTTTAACCAAAAATGCAAGCAGGCATGAAATGCATGCCTGTCTAGTGGTAGGTATTGGCCCACAAGCCAGTTGGCCTACTTGCACTTCTTAATAACACCATCCATGCAGGCACACAATAATCTGCAAGGCGTGCATACAGTTTTTGGAAAACCACAGTTGCTGATCTGCAATTCACATATGACACACAGAGACATGCACAAACTGCCCCCGATGCTAAGGTCTCCACAGAATTGCCATACCACAGTGTCGGCAGGCCAGGCCACATTGAAATGAAAAGCCACAGTAACCTTCATCCCGGCAGGGAGACGAGCTCTGCAGTTTCGTCACAATAAAATAAATCAACAGAGAACAGGTTACAGAAAGCGTTCTGAGGTCTTCTGGACAAGGGGAGAAAAACACAAAATTGTGATGCATATGGTTTGTTTACATCCTTCCCTTAGGGAAAGTATTCTAAGGAAAAGTTAATGTAAATGTTAAGTAAGCTAAACAAAGTTTGACTTTGCAGAAGCACAATAATGTTAAGAAATTGCACAGATTCTCAGCCCACACACCTTGCACCTGGAGTTCTACTCTATCTATTCTTCTGCTTACCACCTTGCTGACTGCTGGGTGAGCTGTATCCGAAGTTTGCAATGGCACAGGCATTGCTGGCTACGAGGGCCTCCTCGACATAATGTCTCACACTGGCAGGGGGGCAGGACACATGAACTCCAAAAGTTCTTTTCCCACACAGGACATCGCTACCCAGTCCCTCCTCTTTCCTCTTGCTCTCACATTTGAAAGCTGATGTTGCTGTTTGCTCCATCTGCCAGTCACAGTCCCTGGTCATAACCATAGTAACCGCCTCTGTTCGACCCCAAGCCAGCAGCTAAATGCTAGCAGAGTCAGCTCATGATGGACTTAACTCAGAAAGGGCCCATAGTAGAATGTGGACTACAAGTAGCTTGAATATTCTCTCAGAGTTCGAAATGAGCACTTTACTTTGCATGAAAATTCTGTAAAGTCAGGAATGCGGGAAAAACGACTTAATTGGTGTTAGTTTAACCCGATGCGTGGCACTCGGCAGGGGTGTTTCAGCTGCCTCCCCTGTGTTACTCTTTTCCCCACATCTGTGCTTTAATGGCTCTCTCTCTCACCAGTGTGCATCACTGCCCCCTGATCTTCTCACACACGAGGGAGCTGACATGATGTCCTGCTCCTCTGTATTCTTTCTGCTGTGCCACACTTTTCACACATACGAGCCAAGCTGAGCTGACATGCTGCTGCTTCCTTCCTCAATGCAGCTTTTTTTCTCCCAGGAGCGCCTGCCGAGCTGAGCCTCTTTGCTTTGCTAGGTTGCTCTTTACATAAATGAGCTCCCCGGCAAGATTTATGGCTGCGTCTGCTACTCCACCCTCCTTCAGTGCACCATTAGACATAAAATGTAATGTCACCAAGACAGTGTCCTTAAATTTCATAAACACAGTAGACCAAGACTGTGTATTTAGATTGCTGTGCCCTTTAAGTCTGGGTTCTAATCCTATTTCAAGAAACTTGTTTTGAGTTTGTATTTTTTAAACATTTCAAACGCTGCTGATGCTTTGTTCATTAAACCTGCATTCACCGGTTAAATTTTGTTTAGGAAGTTATTACTTTTCCAAGTCATGGGCGTGGAATGGTTTATGTCGCTGCATTCAAGTTGCAATATAATCTGTAACCTTTCATTTAAATCCTCTTTCTGGCAGAAACTCCGGGCTCTGTGTTTTTAAATTTTTTGGAACTGTTGCGGAGGTTTCTTTTCAGTAACTTTGCATCCAAGTGACAACTTACTATTGCTAAAACAAGCAATGCGAATAAATATCATTTTGACAGGGTCCCCTGCAGCTGTATTGAACGTCTATTCTTTTTTTTTTATAAACAAATTTTTATTGTTTTACATCGTATGAAACAACTCAGCAAGTACACGATGGACCCAAAATCAGTGACATGTTGATAGTAAACGTATCCCACACTCCCGCACCCCATGAAACCTGCACAGATAACAATGACGAAACAAATCATTCCGAGCCTTCTACCGAGCCCAGCCATTTCCCCACACCCGTCGATATTTCTTCGGGCACCCTCTTGCCATGTAAAGGGCCTTCTCCTGGGTCGCACACCAGTCCACCCCCCGTCGCCACCTCCCTATGTCCGGTGGTTCAGGATTTATCCATGCCGCCGCTATGTCCCGCTTAGCTACCATCATGGCTGTATTAAAAAATAATTTGTCGTTCCGGGACCCATCCAGCCCATCCAGGATTCCCAATATGGAGTGCCGTGGGTCATGAGGAACCTCCCAGCCCAGGACCTCCGTTAGCTCCCCCTCAATTGCCTCCCAAAATCTCTCCAGCCGGGGGCAGGACCAAACCACATGGAAGAAGTCAGCCGGGGCATGGGTGCATCTCGCACATGACGCATCGGGATGCAGGCCCGCTCGATGCAAGCGCAGGGGAGTAAGGTAAGCGGCGTGTAAGTAGTAAAGTTGGATCAGCTTAAGTTTAGCAGAAGTGGTGACCGTCTTGGGTGCCATAAGTGCATCGCGCCAGTCCACCTCGTCGAGGGGGCCCACCCATTCCACCCACTGGTCCTTCAACTTGTCCAGGGAGGGGGACGTATTGTTGACTAGGGTGCGATATATGTGGGAAATGCCCCCTTTACCTAAATCCCCCAGCATTGTCTGCGCCTCTGTAGGGCTGTGTTCGGGGAGCCGTGTGTCGTCCGCAATGTGTATCCGGAGTGCATGTCTCAGTTGCAAATACTTGTAGAATTGAGAGGAGTGTAAAGAGTAACGGACTTGGAGCTCCAGAAAGGAAAGCAAGTGGCTTGTAGCCCATACATCCCCCAACTGTGTAATTCCGATGAGATCCCACGATTTAAACCCCTGCAACCCACTAACTTCCCGGAGCCATGCCCCCTGCCAAAGGGGTGTACACCGAGTGAGCCTACGCGTCCACCCAGTATGACGCAGTGAGGCCCGCCAGGCCAGGAACACGGAGCGTGTGACCTCCGGTAGTTGGGTTGGGATTGTCTTCCCGTACAGCATCGATTGAATGGCGGGTAGACCCAGTTCGCTCAGCTCGAGCCTGTAGGCCGGATCTGACCAGCCCCCGTTGAACCAGTCGTGAACCACCAGGAGACGCGCAGCCAGGAAGTAAAGGTATAGGTTCGTCATCCCCATTCCCCCATCGAAGGAGGGGATCCGACAGGTAGACAGAGCCAGGCGTGCCCTACCCCCGTTCCAAAGGAACTTGGTGGTTATACTGTCCAATTCCCGGAACCAAGGCCTGGGGAAGCAGAATGGAGTGTTCTGGAGGACGTAAAGAAATCTGGGGAGGATCATCATTTTAAACAGGGCGACCCTCCCCAACGGATTGAGGGGAAGAGTCGTCCACCTCTGGAGATCCTCCTTGGCCTTTTTAACAACTGGGGCAACATTGAGCGCCCAACCCAGTTCGGGAAGGAGAGTGATCCACAGCCCCAAGTATTTAAAGGTTTGTCTCCGCAGCGGTATGGTGGACTGCCAGTCATAGCATTCCCTAGAGAGGTGCAGAGGAACCAGGACGGACTTCCCAGGGTTCAGCCTAAGCCGGGAGGCCTGCCCAAAGTGTTCTAGGGTCTGGAGACATCGTGGCCCCGAGGAGGCCGGATCGGCCAGGAAAATCAGAACATCGTCCGCATAAAGTGCGATCTTGTCCGCTTCTACATTCGGCCACTCCCATCCACGAATACCGTCCTCGGCCCGCACCAGAGCGGCCAGGGGCTCCATAACCAGGGCGAATAGCAATGGAGAGAGGGGACACCCCTGTCTAGTGCCTCTGTGAATAGGGAAGGCCTCTGACAGTACACCGTTGACCAGCACCCGCGCTCGCGGGTGGGCGTAAAGGACCTGAACCGACGCTCTAAATCGAGGCCCAAAACCCAATTCGGTCAGCACATCCTGCAAATACGTCCAATCCACCGAATCAAACGCCTTTTCAAAATCGATGGATAGGAGAGCCAAGTACGGAGTTAGCAAGTGCCTGTGGGCTAGAGCCAGGTGCAGCCTCCGGAGGCAGTGACGGGTCCCGCGTTGAGGCATGAAGCCACATTGATCTACATGGACCAGGGAAGCCAAGTATGGCTTCAAACGCTGAGCCAGAATGGCGGCGTACAGCTTAATCTCCGTATTGAGGAGCGAGATAGGACGGTAGTCCGCACAATGACGCGAAGGGGGTTGGGATTTCGGGAGGACCACAATGGTGGCAATGTCAGTTTCTGGCGGGAAGGAGCCTCTCTCCACCGCCTCCTGAAACAAAGCGGCCAGACGGGGCACTAAAATTTCGCGGTACGCCGCGTAATACTCCTGGGGAAGGCCATCAGGGCCCGGAGTCTTACCCGAAGAGGCAGAGGAGATGGCCCCCTCAATTTCTTTCAGAGAAATGGGCCTTTCCAAATCCTTCTGGGCAGCCGTCTCCAGGTAGGGAAGGCGTACCTTACCCCGATCAAGGAGATCAGAGAGCGAGAGGGCCGGGACACGCGCTGCATATAAACATCGGTAATAGGTGGCAAAGGTGTTGGCCATCGCCATAGGGGCGCGGTGCACCATTCCTGCCTCATCCGACACTTCGGAGATAATGCGGCTCGCCCTGGGGTAGGTGGCTAGCCTGTGCAGGATCGTGCCATTCTTATCCCCCCAGCCATAGATTCGCGCTACCGACGACCTCCATAGGAGCTTGGCAGCGTCCAAAGATAGCTGTTTAATTTCATCCCGCAGAAGAGCAAGTTGTCGGGCCTGGGCGGCATCATTAGACAAGGGTATTAGTTGTTCCAAGCGAAGCGCCTGCGCTTCTCTTGAGGAAATTTCTTGCAGTTGTACCTGCCTTTGGTTTTTGAGCTGTCCCTTCGCGACCCCCCGGATAGTCGCCTTTCCGGCCTCCCACAAGATACCCGGCGAGGCTACAGATCCGTCGTTGGTGCGGAAGTAATGCCCGAGTTCCGTCCCCACCACCTGTTTAAAGTCTTTGTCTTGGAGGAACCAAGCGTTCATTCTCCACGTTTGACGGGCTGAAGGAGGGGAGTCCCTGTACTAAGAAGCACTGGAGAATGGTCAGAGATACCCCGCGGTAGGATGCGGACATCTACAACCCCTGAGCACTCAGGTGCAGAGACAAAGACCGCATCTATGCGTGCCTGTGTTCGGTGGGCCGCGGAGGTGTGCGTAAATTGCAGGGTGTGGGGATGCCATATACGCCATGTATCGCAGAGTCCCAGCGATTCGGACCAGTTCTGGAGTTGCTTCGCCTGCGTTTTGCGGGAGATGGAAGGAGGACCTGTGGTATCAAGGGCCGGGAGGAAACAGCGTTAAAATCGCCTCCCACAATCATGGTGCCCATTGGCATAGTGTTCATCAGAGCGGCGGTCTGGGTGAGCGTAGGTGTGAGCATCGATGGGGGGGCATAAACAGAGATCAGATTAATGGGGGAGCCAGCCAGGGAGCCGCAAACTGCTACAAAGGACCCCTGCGGGTCGTGAGTCACCTGGGAAAGGACAAGGGGCAGATTGCGCTTCAGGAGAATTGCCACCCCTCGGGAGCCCCTAGAGAAGCCGGAGTGCCATATTCTATCGTATCCATAACGCGCCAGGAAGGGACACTGATTCCCAAGGAGGTGGGTTTCCTGAAGCATGAGTATGTCTATATGGAGGCGTTGTGCATACCGCAAGACCGCCGTGCGCTTATGTCGATCAAGAAGACCATTAACGTTCCACGACAGCACGTGGAGAGATGCCCTAGGCGTTATGTTAGCAGTCATGTCGGGAGGTCACTACTGTGAAGTGCATAGGCACACCGGGGTGCGTGAGCGTGTGTGGGAGTCCGCAAATGTAGGGGCCGTCGCATGCAGTAGTGGCATGCGCGGTTCGTGCCTAGGAAACATTTGTCATGTCGTGGTTGCTGAAACAAAAAAACCAACAAAATAGAAACATAACAGGAAAAACTTCCCCAACCCTCCCCCTCCCCCTACACTTCGAGAACGGAAGCATCTGTCGACACCCCATATGAACAATACCAAACTACAACGTTCGTATTTGGGTGCGTGGAGGACCCCTCCAGAAGATCGGATCAGCAATGTATCGGCATTAGAACTGAATGTTACACTTGTAAGTCTACCAGTGGCAGCGAGCCCCACCGCGGGGGCGACCCGCCCCAGCAATCAGCGGACGGCACACTAAGCCCACCAGGCCTTCAAATGGTCGGAGTGCGAGAAAGGTCCGAGTCTGGTTTGGGTGAGCCCACCCGGGACGGCGATGAGGTCGGTCTAGGCCGGTCGTCGGCGGAGCAGTGCCTGCCGCGTGTTGGAGAGCCCGACCCACTAGAGGAGTCCCGGGACCCCCTGGCCGCCATGCTCAGAGATCTAGGTAGTGCTGCGATTGGCGCCCTTTACGAGATTGTGTTCGACGCCGGCGCCTGCGTCCCGGCAACCCAGGCCCCGCGGCAGGGGCATTCCCTTGTCGGAGAGGGCGTTCCTCCGTCAGCCATGTCCATGCCGCCTGCGGTGACTCAAAGAACTGAATTTGGCCTTGGAAGATAACACGCAGGCGCGCCGGAAATTGGAGCTGATATTGTAGGCCCAGGGACCGCAACTTTTGTTTCACATTTGTGTAGGAGCGCCGAAGTTCCTGCACCTCCCTGGTGTAGTCTGGGAATACCATAATGTTGTGATTTTGGAACTGGAGGGGCCCCTTCTCTCGTGCCGCCCGCAGGATAGCGTCCCGGTCTTTAAAGTTGAGGACTTTGAGGATGAGGGGGCGCGGCGGAGCCCCTGGAGGAGGCCTGGGCGCCAGGGACCTGTGGGCTCTCTCCACCACGAACCAGGACGAGAGGGCGTCCTTGGGCATCCAGGATGTAAACCAATCTTCAACGAAGGTGGCCGCCATTCCCTTCTCCGCCCCCTCGGGAAACCCCACCAGGCGGAGGTTATTACGGCGGGCACGATTTTCAGCGTCCTCGGCCCGCCGGTGGAGCTCCTTAGTGTGAGCGTTGAGGTGGGCCACTTGTTCTTTCAGCTGGGAAATGTCATCTTCCGCGGTGGATATGCGGGATTCAGCCTCAGTCAGCCGCGCCGTAGCATTACGGAGGTCTTGCCGGAGAAGGGACACGTCCACCTTGACCTCTCCAATCTTCCCCTCTACGGACGCCTGTGAGGTACTGATGGCCTGAAGGATGGTGGCAAGGTCCCTCTCTTGGGGAGGGGGAAGGCCCCCATCAGCCCCTCCAGAGGGAACCTGTTCCGAGGTAGTGAAGCGGTCCATTTTGGTCTGCGTAGGAGCTGGCGCGGATTTCGCGGCCCTATCTCTCCCCATGGCCGGCGGTAACCCCACTCGCCAGTGGAGTAGCAAAGTTTGTATGTATAGAAGGAACCCACCACAGGCTCGGAGATCCTGCCAGGGAGCCGGGCCCCCGCCGCCGCACGGGGGAACCAGGTAATCAGTCCGGGATCACGCGGGGGGCCCCGGACCGCCACCCGAAGAGATGGCCGAGTATGCTGGCTCCACCCCAGGGGCACAGAACCCGACAGGCCCTGTCCCGTGAACCCTCCAGGCCACGCTCCCGGCCCCGCGGACCCCACACCACATGTCCGAGGACGGGCCACCCCGAGGGACCGGATCAGTAGGCGGCCGTGGGGGCGCCCAATGCCAGCTCCACCCGCCTCGCTGCCCGAAACGACAGCCGGTCACCCACTCCTCACCCCAGCGGGTTGACAGATCTTCCGGCCCAGCAGGAGGGCCTCGCAAGAGCACAGGTCGCAGGCATCCGGGGAGAAATGGCCCAGCCTCGCAGCCTCAAGTGCGGTATGGTGTCCGGAATTGCCCGGGGGGGGGGGGGGTGAGGGCACAGACCCCAACACCCGCGCCGCTGCCCGGCCCGACAGCCGAACCCCGGCCCCCACCTACCGGATTGCCCTGTCGCCTCCACTAGCACCGCTCAGCAGGGATGGTCCAGGCCGCCAGCGTCAACACGAGGCAGGCCCCAGCCCACCACCTCAGAGGCAGCCGGAGACGTCGGGCCAGGCACCACAAAGTCTTTATGCCAGAGGCGGAGAACTCAGCACCGGCGAACCCTCCAAGACCCAGGCGTCACTCCCGCCGATGGGCCGTAACCAAGGCCTCGGGTGGGGGATGGCGAGGCAGGCCTCCCACGCCCGCTCCCCCGAGTGCAGGAGGCGGCCAGCAGGGCCGCGCCGGGCCCGCAGCGCAGACCAGAGCAGCTCAGGCCGGCGCTGGGGGGGGGCCCGGGGGACCAGTGTCGGCCCCTCGCTCCGCCATCCGATAAGGTAGCCGAACCCCCGGTCCTCCCCACTCACCGACACCTCTCCGCAGGTCTCAGGGCGGTCCCCGTCGGAAGGATCAGTGGGGCTGCCTCAGCTAGGGGCTCCGGCCCCGGACGGTGCTCCCCGCGGGCCGGTCTCCCACAGGTGTCAGGCAGGCATCCGGGTCTCCCCAGCCTTGTCCACGGACGGCGTCGCAGCCAGCACAGAGGGCGCGGGCCGCAGGCTCAGCCCTCGATCAGCGCCAATCTGGCAGGGCGGCACACCGGAGCCAAGCCGGCCACCGCAGAGAGTCTCCGGCAGACAGTGGTGCAGCACCGGTGGCCTCACGAGGCGATGGCGCCGCAATTACTGCTGGGCTTTGGTAGCGGCCGCCATCTTGCAGCCTCGGAGCCGCGAGAGGAGAAGGTCCGGAACCGGGCACCTGGGGCTCGGAATCGCCCGCCAACCGGACCGGAATGGCCCCCCCCGCGCAGGAACCCACCACAGGCTGGTAGAATGAGCGGATGACTGCCGCTGACAAGAGGATGCGAGGCGGATGACGGAGGGGTCCGGAGCACTCTTAGAGTGCGACCGCCATCTTGACGCCTCAAGCCACGCCCCCGAACGTCTATTCTTAAAGGATAAGAAAATACATTCAAGACAGCCTGTACTACGCGCACATTCATGAATGCCACCTAAAAGACGAATAGAGCAGTGCATACATGCCAACATTTCAGAAGAGCAAACTGGGAGATTTAAAAAAAAAAAAATCGGGAGAATGGGGTCTTGAATCGGGTTACTGTCCTGTATGCGCTTTGGAAGTGTGAGTGCCAAATCCAAATCAATTTATAGGCGAGACCCAATTGCTTTGCCAATGCTTGTTATAGGCTATGAAGGGTGTTAAGCTCGCTTTCTGCTCTACGACAATGCAAGCAATTGAGGGAAATGCATATTTTTAACTCTTAAACTCTTAAATTCCCGCTTACTTGTTCCCAAATGCAGACGGGTTGCAATCTCCACACACAACCCCACCTCAGAGAGAAGTGTGCGCTAAGAGGTCAGGCCCACTCCTTCTCCCACAGAGCAATATCTTATCCCCCAAAGGCGTGGGTGAGCAGCCTTGCAACTGGAGGTGAGGGGCAGCACGTCACACTCGCTGTCCTCGTGACGGCACAACACGTCACGCGCACTGTCCTTGTGGGCGCGCGGCGTACACAAGTGAAACACTGTAAGGCAGACACACGGGGGGTCACTGTCGCATGCACAGAAAGGTGTGCAGGGGGAGGGGCGGGGGGCGGCACAGGCCACGCGCTAGCGACACAATGTACAGGCCGGGTGGCTTTCCTCACCGGAAATCTCTTCAGGAAAAGTACTCGAGAGTGTCACAGGAAACGACTCGGCCGTGACGTATTGTACAGACCGGGTGGCTCTGATCAGCGGAAGTCTATTCATCAAAACCGGTCCCGTTCGCATGGGTGACTGGGGTGTTCCAGGTGCTTGGGGCCCGGACGCCGATCACGAACGGGCAAAAGTGTCCCATTGAAGAGCCAGCAACGGACTGAACGCTGGGCGCGCAGCAGGTACATTAATTGCCAGAGGTATCCCTGCTAGGAAGGGAGGAACCAGGCGTCCTCCTCGGGTCTTAGGAAGACTCTGACAACAGAGAGCGGAGGGCTTGCTTTTCGACTGATCCCTATCCGGTCGGCGACTCCAGTGTTGTGCTTGCATCGGTCTGTGGGGACACCTGTGTCAGAGGACTAGTCGGAGCCGAGCACCGATATCTCTCAGACCGTGTGCGCCGTCCGTCGTCTCCCTGTCCACACCCTCTGGTCAGGCAGGGGGACACCACATCATGGCAGCACACAGGACCTTTACAATGGCGATTCAAGTGGGGATACCTCATGATATGACGTACTTGTGGCTAAGATATGGAACCTTACATTGTCACGTCAAATACATGGTTGTAGGTGAGCCACCGCAGTAACATGTCACACATGGCTGAATTAATGGGTACACAAATATATAATCAGTAACTCTTTGGATATCACAGGTAGCAGTTACGTTTTTTTGTTAGGGGTATTGTAAGAAAATGTCGCCCACTGCTGAGAATACCGCTGTCTCGTCACACTCGACTCTAGCTAGGGTACCTGAGGCAGTCATATGTAGCAGAGGATGACGTACCACAGAAAGCCATGACATACAGGGTCGTAATCCACCGCTTGCAATCAGACCGTGATAGTTTACCTCTGGAAACTGTCAGAAAGGGTTGTACATAAGGTAGTCACTGATAACATCAGACAAAAAGTGTTGTTAATTGATACTGTGAGATCACATGTACAGATCATCTTTATTTCTGTTCTTTAAACCATAAAAGCATGTAAAACCATTATAGACAAACAATGACATTTGCCAAGTAAGACTTTAGTTTGTTAAAATAATTGGGATCATAAAACCATCTTGCGGACAGAAAGATCAATTGAAACAGATAAAAGAAAAGGGTTTCCTAACACAGTCCATCGCTACTAAACAGGTAATTGACCATAAAAGGGCTTTGTCTAAAAAATATAAATATAGCAGCTAGCATGTTTCCATTAAAAAGTACAATGCTGCAGTAACCAATACAGGTCGACCCATGGGGATTGTGCGACATGTGTAAGCGAACTAATCAATAATAAAACAGGCGTATATCCAATTAAAACAGCCCCTGCTTTTTCTTGTATAGAGGTATCTACTAACACCAAACGCCACTACCTGGCTAATGTCCCATCTCAAAATACGGTAAGCCCCCCCTGATATGCCCTCACACCCCAAAGAGTACACAGCGGTTTGATCCATCTCTGCCTGGGTCTGGCACAGGCAGGTCAAAAATGGGCTATAATTTAAGCACCAAATTAAATCACTCGCAATTTAGGGCCGTATAATTCGGACCCTTGCACAGGCCACTTTTTGTGCAGGGGTCGGAGTTCTGAGTTCGCAGTAATTATCAGGTGTGGTAGTCTGTATCCTTGTTAAATTTCGTCAGGTCAAATTGACGAAAAAGCCCCTGTAATTACCAGAACATGCAGGTTTTATCACAGTAAACACTAAAATCTTCCAGCTATTTGCCTTACTGGGGGAAGACTCAAAATACTTGCTTTTTATCGCTTTAGAGATATATATTTTTTGGTAGAAGCCTTTAACCACTAAACACACTTTACATTGTATATCCTACTGACAGTATGATGACCTGCAACTTTATTAACTTCCACTGTTTATAATTGATACTTGCTCTTTCTTATTGGCAAGGAATTTTAATGTATATTTTAGGTATAGGTATGCGCCACATTAAGCTGGGCAACCCAAATGAGGGAATGCGATTTACAAACACTTGAAATAATATTTTCTAACAATGCACTACTTTCTATTACAGATAGGGCTGTACTTATTTGTTAGCCAGTTAATGTTTTACATAGTACTTCACACCTTCATGTCTGGAGAGCACTGGTCATGAGATATGTTGATTGTGTGTTTATGTGCAGGCATACATTTGATTAAACCGGGAGAGAGAGAAGGATATGGGGAACTCATCCACCTTCTCAAGCAATAACTACTTTAACAAACAAGAACAAGTTCACTACCTACTCAGCTAAGGTTAGAGGGATGGATTGTCATAATCCTTGAGGCACTATGCCTAGGAACCCGCAGGGTGTTTTAAAGAACCCCCACTCACCAACCTAGTTGGTGACCTCCTTCATATTTGGGTTCCCCCCGTGGTCGCCGAATGCTTCCAGGGTGCGCTGCGATACCCGATTACAGCGGAGCTGTTTTTTTTGTGACTGTGTGTGTGGGTGAATAGTGATTTTAAAATTGGCTCAGGTACTCTTACTGGTTTTAATAATGGAGGTCCTGGCCAAATTTTAAAAACAGTGATGGATACTTTTGGGATTTAAATTGATCCCAATTATCCTCAATATGGTCAACATGTTTCAGCCATCTAAGTGCCTCTAAGGGTCAATGTGGCTTTTATCAGGACCAGAGATCATACACGCATGCACCCTACGGCATGCGAAATAGAGGTTTGTATTTACAAACCCTTCAATCATGGAGAGAGCCACCTCTTGCGGCCAGTCTCATAATATGGTAGTCTAGCTCTACATGGGATGCTCCATGGGGGTGGACCCCGTCATCACACTTGCATCAAGGTGTTTCACCCTCTGACACACCTACCGATCCTCCTCGTAAGCCCAGCATCTTCATTTAGCCATGACGTCATCACACATGCCACCCTCAAGGTTTCTAAGTTTTATGTAGCACCCACTGCTCTATTGCTTCAAAATGCAGTACTGCATACTATCGATGTACTGTAGTGTCTTTTTCATACTCGGTTATACATACCTAGATAGTTGCACAGGGCATGCACCCGTGATTGTAGGCTAGCACTAAAATCCTAGACAGGCAGCAGAGCTGTTAATTAAGCCTTTTGTTGAACTGCTTTTTTTTTTTTTTTTTAAACTCTTAATTTTTTTTCTCCTTTTCATTGATGAGGGCGTGTCAGTGCCTGGCAGTTTCTCTTTTGATTGCGTGTGTTTCTTTTCTTCCTAGAAACATGCACCAAGTACTGATTGATTTCTTGATTAGTGTTCTTCAGCTCTGCTTACGCTCAGATTTTTGTACTTTTTGCTTGTGCTTGCAAGACAACTTGACACCATCATAGTTGAAGCTTGTGCTTCCTGGCTTTTCCAAGAGCGGACAACAAACAGCTATCAGTAATGAAACTGTGTGGCGTGTAACCAATTTCCGTTTTGGCTGGCCGTTTTTATTGATGATAAAGCTGTAAACATACTCTCCTCATTTAAGACTGTTAACATGCAGTATATGTTTTTATGAATTAACGTTTTGGCTTGTTTACTTATTTTATTTGGTTGCCTCTTTTAGAATTTAGAGGATTTGTTATTTATCATGCATATGTGATTTCAAAAGGTTTGTGTTTCATATTTACATCTACTTCACTCTTAATCCCTAAAGCCACCCTTACCTCTACTCACCTAAAACCCTAAATGTACCCTTATCTCCTTTAAATTCTACCTGCACCTAAACCTTAAATTCACTCTTACTTCCTTTACCCATCTCCAAACCTTAAAATCCTCCTTGCCTCGTCCTGCTCTGAACCCACAAGTGACCCTCACCTCCCTTTATCCACCCCTTAACCCTCAAGTCAAACTCGCCAGTCGCCCTTGCCTCTGTCCACCTCAAACTCTCAAGTCACCCTCACCTCCCTTTGCCCACTCCTGAAACCTCGTCATCCCACCCCCTTTTCCTGTACCCACCTACTTTTATCTCTACCCACCCTGCTGAGCCCTCAAGTCGCCCACCTCCCTTTACCTCTACCCACCCCATAACCTTCAAGTCACCCTCGCCTTCCTTTCTTCTACCTACCCAGAAACCTCAAGTTACCATCACCTCTACTCATCCCTAAAATCACTTTAAAAAAAAAACTTAAAAAGTATGTTATTAAAAATACATACCTGCGTGGTAAAGGTACAAATACCTGCAGGGCACTTGCCTGCTTGGTAAAGACTGCGTGTTACAGGTTCTGAGTGGTAAACAGCTGTTTGCCCTCAGGCAGGACATATTCTTGCCTCTTCCGTAAACACTCTCCTGCCTAAATGTTCTGGGGGTACTGTCAGTTTTATGTCCTTCAGTATGTTCAGTGGGCACCTTCGCTAGTTTGACCACTCCCACTCCCCCCCCAACATCCTATATTTCTCATCGGAGCCAGCACATGCAGTGTCGCTTGTGAGACATTATTTACTTACAAAGGGCTTAGGGTCCGAGCTTTGCTTACTATTGGTTGGCTTCATTTTCACTCGCATTTCCTTGCTTCTCTTTGTGATATCATTATGTTTTGTCAAGCTTTCAAACATTTTACAGTATTTGGTGCCCTTTAACTGATTGTTTGATCCGACCCCAAGTGACTCAAAGCACATGTGGTGTTTGTGGACATACTTCACATGCAGAAACATTATTCTTGATTACGGTCTGTGAATCACATTATATATTATTTTGGATCTGAAGTGTTGGAGGTAGTGAATTAACCCAAAAAGTGAAGACATTAGCATAGAAGGTGCTCAGCTTCAATGTGATTGAGGAGAGTGCGAGGACATTCAGCTTTCAACTATATAGAGAAGTAGTTGAGCAGGAAGAGACTGATAAAAAGATGAGCTAAAATTCTGAATGCATGGGATTAAGATACAGAGCCAAATGATAAACTGGTGGAAACCAGATAAAAAGTACAGAAGATTAGGCGATGACCAAGGATGGAACTCAAATAAAGGATGATCTAAAGAACACGTTATCTGTTTATCTGACAAAAAGTAAGTCATTCATCACAAATATGAAATTAACTCTATTGAAGATTTCCAAGGCATAAAGAGTAAATAGTGTAATGTGGCAATCAACTGTATCCAATATATGTTAAGACCAGTATAGAAGAAAATTGAGCGTGATGAGTAGTGGTTAAGAAGTTAGCAATTCCTTCAGAATGCACAGAAAACAAATCTGAATCAGCTGCTCTTACATGACTGGATATAACTTGAGATCTCCATTCTCTTTTTTTTTTGGCTAGTCAATTTTTTTTCATGTAACGAAGTGCATGAGCTATGAAACTTGGTTGTGGGATATGGCAGTTTGGCCCTTCGTGTGTGTTGGTGGTGGGTGCTATATTGCACTCATTCAGCATCTGTGGCATGTGTCAATATTTTGTCCTTCGTCTGTGTCTCAAACTGTCCAATATTTGGTTCTGAAAATCTGGTCACATCTTCACATGGACCTATCACCATATTGGTAAAATTTCTCTGTAATCTAATCTATTTGTGAGTCTAAAATCACACCATTCCTTATTTTGTGAAACACAAATGGCATTTTGCCCACGCAAATTTCACCCTCTCTGTAAGGTGATGTAGTTCATCGATCTAGGAAATGAAGTCATGCCAGTGTGTGGCTGTGGAAATATCGCCCGAGCAGCCAGCTACAAGTTTCGATGCATGTGATCTGCTTTGAACACATGATTTGGTGATGAAGCTTGTCTTCATGATTACAGAAGTGGGACAGTTTCTGCAGGGGTGTCACGGTGATTGCTGAGTGGAGTACGTTGTAGGTTTCCATTTGGATTGTGAAACACTGGTGATCGTTTGTTGTAATTTAAGATATTTAATTCAAGTAATTGTTTTCAAGTGATTGACTTTCAAATATTTTATCCCCGTTTTTGACCTGGAAATTTCCTTTCTCAGGAGATCTACAGATTTCTATTGTGAAAATGGTAAGGTGATGCAGCAAATATGTACAGGCTGATATTTCTGGTGGTCTTAACCAGCAAGGATGGAAATCAAGCACACCAAGGTGTGTTGTTTTGAGATTCATTTTGGATTGTAATTAGTAATTGTAAATCCTGCTGGCATGAAGCATAGGCGCTCTGTAAAAACTGTCAGTAATTAGTCTGTTGTTTGATTAATCGTTCACCTAATTTGATGTGTATGGCTACAATCTAGAGATAATTATCAAGCATTGCGTTCAGTGTTAAGACTGTTTCTCTATAAGCCTTTCTGATTACAACTCAGGAGTTGCTATGGTAAACATTCTTCCTCGTTGGCCAAGTCTATTGTTTCATCCCGCCTGGAATTAGTGATCCCCCTCGAAGAAGCCTAGTGTTGTAAAAAAAGGCTGGATGGGGGATTATGTGCATGTTTGTGTGTGTTACGATTAAGATTCAGTTGACAGTGTGTGTTATGTTATATGACTAACATTCAACTAGCAATAAGCTATGCTACACTATTAGGATTATCCTGATGCTTGTTTAGTACCTTTTGTGTAGTCTAAGATGTCGTTGAGTGCTGTAGAACTTTAGACATCACTGCAGCAATAGGTACCAGTTTTGGTCTTGAGGAATTAAGTCAAGTGTAGATAATAAAACGTAAATTAGGGCAAGAACCCATGCCTTGTGATGCCGAGGTTGGTACATTTTTACAGCAGTGCTCTTCAGTGATAATGAATCTCAGATATTTCATAACTTTTTTTAATGTAGCACCTTAATGCCACACTTCCGCATTTCGTAAGTGATGTTTGTGACTGGTGATATATATTACTTCGTTGCAGAAGAATAATATTTTGAGTTCTATTTACTCAAGTTATCTTTTGAATAGAAAAGTAAAATCATGTGGCATCTTTTTATTTACTTATTCATGAGTAACATAAACCAGGAGGCATGGAAGTAAAATAAAAGGCCTTCTACAGCCCTAATCTAGGAAAAGTAAAAGGGGAAATGAATGGCATGCACACAAATCAAGGTTGCATATTTGGATACAATTGACCCGTGAATCTTCTTTTTTTTTTTTTTTTTAAGGTCTTTTTGACAGTGCAGCCGTCAAACAGACTTTTTGATTGCTAACCGTGTTCTTTCAGTCGAACTCTTTCAGCCATTAGCTTGAGACTGTCAATCATATCTTGGCTCAGCTCAGTGGACTATTCATCTCTTACCTAATACTATTTGCGTTTTGGTTGTGTTCTTCTGCTTCCACTCAAGTGCTCGCTTGAAATGCATGAGGAACTACTTTACATACAACTATAGCCCTCTCTGTCCACTGTGCTGGCTCTCTGCCATGTGCCCCGCTCTAATGTACTAATGCTGCCTGCTGTAGCCACTAAACCCAGACTTATTGTTTTTGCCAGTGTTTGTTATTGCTAAAGGCCTATGGTTAAGCTACACTTGCTAATACAGTGTTGTTTTACATCTTTGAAGTTTGACAGACTTCTTAAGGCGCTTCATTAAGTTACTAGTTCACTCACACCTGAAAGGAAGCACCTGTGATTCTACCCAGTATCTCGCCTTAGGCACATGGTCCTAGTGGTACCTTAAAATTCTCCCATGGTTCTCCCTCCTCCACTCTTCTTTCCAAATGGACTGATTGTTTAGAGCAGAGGCCTTCAACATTTTTGCTCTGAGACCCTCTAAGCAAAATATTGTTTTTAATTGGGGCCTCTCGCTAAAAGTCATAGCAAGGTTTCGGGAGCAGAACTGAGCAAAGGGAGCAGAACTAATGAGTTCCTTTCAGGGGTACTCCTTTGGTACCTTGGAGTCTTGAAAAATATTAAATGCATCCGAAATTGAGCAAAAACACTGCTCCCCCACTTTTGGGGTTGTTGTGAGCCCCAATGGAATTTCACCTGCTGCACTAATAATAGCTGCAACCCTGAGTAGCAGGCTATCTCTGCTCCTTCAACCCTTCCGCACCATTCTTGGCCTCCAATCTTGAAACATGCTCTTTATCCCTTTCAAAATAATAAATGAGTGCCCCTGTTTGTAACAAGAGTGCCCTCTGTCCTAATGCTAGCAAGGCAAATGAGATCTTATGCCCCTTTTGTAAAGTTATACAGTTACAATTGTGATGTAGAAGACTATCATTTACCTGGGCCACACTGCCCCTACGCCACTAATGATAGCTATTGCCTTGCGAAGCGGGCTGTCTCCTTTGCTAAAAGCATGTGCCCGTATCTTGGCCCAGCTCCCTCTCTGAGGCCCTAATGTAAGCAAGGAAGGATAGTAAAACAGTCATAAATGGGGCTTTGTTGGCTCCTCACACCCCTAGGCCCTGGTGCCAATGCACCTGCAGGATCAATGGTACATACAGCTCTGCACTGTGAAGCAAAGGGAGAAACAAATAGCTAAAGAAGAAACAGGTCTTCAAACTAGATTGCCTGCTACCTGAAAGGAATGTAAATGTGTGCAATTGGTTAATCCCCAAATGTAAAGGCTACTTGGGAGACAGTATATGCTATAATTAATGGAATCACTTAAACTTCATGGTGACAAAGACTTGTTCTTGTTGAGAGGTAATGTAAGGGTGTTACAAGCTGTGTTTTGGAGTGCGTCTGTTTAATGGGAACTCTTACAAATGTTTGTACTATGGGCAGTCGGATTGTCTATTGCTAAAATATGCATTTTGAAAGTACTTATTTTATCTTAAACTCTAATAATTTTGCAGCAGCCTATGGTATATTGTATAATTCTAATATACTGACTTGGATATTCACAGTGCTTTCAGTCACAGGCTTAGACCATGTAGCATTAAACATACATAAGTCACTATTCCCCACTGCGCCAACCAGAATTCAATTCTGTGATTCTAGTCATACACACAGTCAGACATCTGCAGTGATTGCATTAACCATTTGAGGTTTCCTAAGGTAAAAGAGTGAATTTCCTACAGATTAGTTTAACTTGCAATTTTTTATTTAAGGTGTGCATAAGGGTAAAAAAAACAACAACATAATAGTTGCAGAAAATGTTGTTAGTTTAATCACTCCTTTGACCCCCACTTCCACACTCGCTGGCCCCGTCCCATGGCACTCGGTGTTTTTATGCACTTCAACTGCTGCTTATAAATGAAGAGCACCTGGAAGCGCACCATGTAAACTAGGTTGAGCTTCAAGGCCACAGTTTTGAAGACTTCTGGTTTTGAGCAACTTGAAAAAGAAGGCCCTGTAGTTTCAGCTGTACCACTAATAAGTTTCTTACTCTCAAGAGTTGACATTTGAAGTGAGATGCGTGGTGTCATCTCGCCCCCCCACCCTTCTCAGTAAGCTATTCTTTTAAATGCAAGACTGGAAGCGATGAAACCTACTCTGTTGTCTTGTACCTTTTATCTGTTCTGCTCTCGAAGAGGATCCCCCTGCTGGTTCAGAGGGCAAAATAAATTCTGAAAGTGACTGGAAATATAGAATTTTAATAGGTTGCAATGTAAAAGTAAACTTAGATGGCTGTTACCTTCTTTCCGCAGTCTTACCTACTTTTTTAGAAATTACTTCTTAATTTAACCAAATAAGTCCGAGTTTAGAGGCCAGGACTTCGAAGCTGTCCCAGAAAATTTGCAATCCTGGTTTTGAGAGCAAAATGCAGCACTATGGCCAATGTGGGTTCTAGATGGATCACACCTAGATTGTGTTTTAGAAGTAGCACCAATGAGTTGAGCTTAGAACTTCAGTCACTCATCCGAAGTTGTTTAGAATGTAATTTTGCCAATTGTTGCTACTTTGAATTTCCCGGTAAGCTAGGTAATGTTTTTCAGCAGTTCATTATTGAGGTTTCCTCTCTGGATTCTGTGAAAATTAAGATTATGGTCCAGTAAGAAAACATGACTAGGAAGAAACTCCAACCAGGACGTTGTATCTCCTCTGTTCACATTTATTCTTCATCACCATCGCTTTGCTGCGAGTAGCTGACTCTTGAGTGTACTGGTTTTATTTTGACCAGTTCCACATTTACACTACAGCAGATTTGATTCTTGGAATATTAAGGTTTAGTGTGAACTACTCGTGTTTTCTTTTTGCTGCTTTGATTCAGTGTCCTTTTGCCTGTCGGTTTACTATTTATTATTCAGTGTTCACATTTTGGCTACTTTTCAAGAGTGCAGCTAGTGGACTCGACTTTTTGTGTTTAATTTAAGACATTCTGCCGATAGTTAAAGATGTAAAAGTTTGTTAAACTTGTAACACAGACATCATTTTAGTGGACGTCCAAGGCAGCTGTTGCTCTTTAGGAATAGTACATTCAGTTATCAATTTAACTTGTGATGACCTAAACTAATGTTTTCTGAGTAAGTAGGTCTCGGTATGCTTTGATTCAAACTCGTTGACTGTTAGCTTTTGCTATTTTGACTGACATCCTAGGGGTTGGAACTCTTCCAACCTGGGCCGCAGCCAACACTAAAGCCACTTTGGTGTCCTGTAATGTTTAATAATTCCTTTGTCTGGCACCACTTCTTAGATTTATTTTAATTGTTTTTGTGGAAACGAGTAATAATTTATAAATGACAGCTTCAGTTTTCTAGAAACTGGGTCACATGCCTCAGTCTTACCTGTTAATGGATTGCTTAATATAAGCTCAAGGTATAGCTTGTTTCCACACAAACATTAACGTGCATTAAAGGTGAGTGCTTGGTGGGAATGTTGTCAGGGTGTAAATGGTCCAGGATCCTACTGTCAGTCAGTCAGTCAGTCAAAATAACTTTATTTCGCCAATAGAATAACGGCTTAAAAAGTATTCTACAAAATATTAAAAACATTACAGAATAAAAAAGAGACATCTGTAAAAACTCAGTTATAAAATACAATTAAAAAGGAGAATGAAAACATAATCAATTAAAATAATCCATCAATAAAAGATCAAGAACTAATCGAGTTGGCCCTTATCTTACTCATAAGATTCCTACTAGGGATTCGACTTCTTGTCTTTATAGCGGATAAGAGGAACGAGGCCAGACAAAAACATACCAAGGGATCCGGTAATTTCTGGGAGTAATAAAGTGCTGGGCGGCATTGTCTAATCTTTAATTTACGTATAAGCGAAAGGATGTATCTATTCCTTTCATTCGTGTACAGCTTGCAGAAAAACAAAAATTGTGCAAATCGTTCCGAGGAGAATGGTTATCACATGGACATGAAGAGAGGGCATCAATGGAATAAGTTTTGGAAGGATAAACTAGCATAAGGGGGATATATTTTAATCGAAATCTCAGTAATATGTATCTGTGCTGAAGATTCGTTACAAATGACTGGTATGAAGTTGAAATATTACTTGTGCTAGGGGCTAAATGATAATGTCTTACTGTGGTCAAATTACCGTTGAGGTCATACCTCTTTCTTTCAAAATGATCTAATAAACGAAGCTTCAATTCTTTTTTAGATATTGTCAGACATGACTTCGGGTCTTCATATAAATTACGTAACCCAATGGCCTGGAGGTTAACCTCGATATATTTTAGCCATTTGATTTTATGTATACCATCCAAGTTCAAGCTGTCCGCCAAGATATGTCTGGTTAGACTTGAGGTGTCTTTCCTCCAGACTGAGTGCCACAAAAGGATTGGCGCGATACAAATGTTATCTGTTATACAAGGGACACTCAGCTCAGAGTGGGCATTGTAAGAGGAACAGGATTGTGGAACACATATCAATCTTTTCAAAAAGCCGTCCTCTATACTCTGCAATTTTGAAATATCCGAGAAACCCCAAACGGCTGCCCCATAAGCAGTGATGGATAGTGTTTTTGCCTCATAGATCTTTTTTATTACATTTAGTGGCTTTGAACCAAGTTTCTTTATAAATCTGAACAGCCCTCCAATACTTTTTCCATTACGATTCCGCTATTGGTCACCATATTCAACCATGTATTTTTCCTATTTAAAATAATACCAAGATAATTAAAGGAGTCCACAATCTCAAGATTTCGGCCTTCAATAGACAAAGTGGGGTGTTTCGTTAGTCTTACCTGCACCAAGTACAAATGACTTAATTTGATTTATCTTCATGTCCAAATTATTAATACATTTTGCATACTCCTCTATGAGTCTCGCAGTGTATTACCAATTTGTGCCAAAAGCACTGCATCGTCGGCATAGAGGAGTATCGGGACAGGAGAAGATTTAATAAGGGGGACACCTGGGGTAGAGCCTACCGAGGCCGACTCCACGGCATTAGTATATAAAGCAAATAAAAATGGGGCGAGTACACACCTTTCTCTCACGCCGCGGGTAAATCTAAAATACCGTGTAAGTTCTCCCTTTTTTCCGTATCATACACAAGCCGTAGCATTAGCGTACATCTCTCGAATAAAGCTAGTTATCTGAATCTCTATTCCCATGTCCTCCATTATTGCCCATAACTTAGAATGAACCACACAATCGAAGGCGGCCGATAAATCCATAAATGCCATATACAAATGGGCATTCTTAGCCGCCGTATACTTCGCAGTTATGAGGCTTAAGTTAAGGCACTGGTCCAGAGTCCCCTTTCCTTTTCTAAAGCCTTATTGGCTAGGGATTATTATGTTCTTTTCAAAGGCCCACTCCTCCAATCTGTTCAAGAGTACCCGCCCCATTAATTTTGCTGTTGTATCTAATAGAGATATAAGCGTATAATTTTTTGGGGCGGCCTTATCCCCTTTCTTGAAAATCGGTATTATGACCGACTTCTTCCAGGATGCCAATAGACCCGTTCGGGCTATGGTGTTAAAAACATTTGTAAGTAATGGGGCTCAGAGGTCCTGGTTATCCAAGAAGAAGCGATCGGCACCCCATCGGGTCCAGGTGCCTTAGATCTTTTAGAGTGATTAAGAGCGAGTTTAATTTCATCCAAACTAAAAGATAAGCGGTCTCCAGGATTACAGGTTGGCAAAGCCGCAAGTGGAACGTTTGCTTGCTCCGGTTTCCCAAAAAGTGCTTCAAAATGTTCAACCCATGCGTCCTCATCCACATGGGACTCTAGAGAAATCTCGTTCTCCTCTCTTAAAAATGAGCATTAATTATGGACCAAAAATCCCTGCCGCTATTTAATGCTGCAGCTCTTTGTAGATTCTCCCACGCCTCCTCTCTCAACAGATGTAATCTAGCTAATCTTACTTTTTTATATGTCAGGCGTGATGACTTCACTAAATTCTGATCTCTAGGTTTTGGCCTTAAGGCAAAATGAAGATTTTTAAGGGCCTTTGCACATGCATTATCAAACCAGCAAACCTTCTAGTGAGTCCCATTTGAGACCGGGCAAAACAAATTATCCTTGATCTCCAATAGGATCCGCTCAAAGGCCGCCGGGTGATCAATATGGGGTGTGTTTAAATCTAAGCAGATCAGAATCTCCTGCTCCATTTTGGCCACAATTTGGCCAGTAAACTCTACAGTATCCACTTTTTCCCACTTCAAAACCACCCCATTTTTCCCAGCCTTAGAGAGCTTTGGTAATGGTTTCTCTGGTGATTTACGCCTTTGGGCAATTGACGTGCAGTAAGTGATTGCCGCATGATCACTGAAGGCGTTAAAATGTATCTTAATATTAGTGAAATATGATTTAATGGATTCTGAAACTAAAATATAATCAAGGGTCGAATAATAGGAACCGGTAGAAAAAGTGGAGACCAACTAGCCAGTTATATCATATGGATTAATTATCTCAAGGCTGTTAGCCGTTAATATCCTATTTAGACTATTTCCATAATCGTGGCAAAAATGAGGAAGGGGGCCCCCATGAACGTCGATCAGCCCACATACAGTGGACCCCCCCCCCTATTACAACTATGGGCATTAAAATCGCCCATCCAGACAATGTCACAGATTTTATGAGATCTTTAAAAAAAATCGGCAATGTCTGTTTCCAGGGGGTCTAGCACCGTTGCCTGATTACCTTCAAAATTGTTGTAAAAGTTAATAAGGATCCTATTGTGGCCTTTATGTGCCTCAAATAAAAAAAATTGATAATAGGGTGTAGTATTTAATTTTATTACCTTTAGTGTCCATGTATTAGCCACTAATGTTACTATTCCTCCTCTAGGGCGACCAGCCCTGGACAGTATTGCGGGTGTCTGAAAAGACCGATAGCCGTCTAGGTTAATCTGATCGATTTCCCATGTTTCCTGAAAACATAATATATCGTATTCAGTCACCAAGGCCAGCCAATCAGGATTGGTCTTTTTCTGTTTGAATCCCGCTATATTCCACGAAATAACTTTTACAAATTCTAATTCACTACCCTCTTTGCCTAAACCCTCACACAAGGCATTCAAAACAATTTCGACAGGCGGTTGATCTTGGGATCTGGGAAGGGATAAAGAGAGCATATCCTTTTTAGGTCTTGCGTGGCGTTGCAGGGCAGAGCCCTGCTCCGCCTCCACGAGAGATTTTGTAGGAGAGGATTTTCAGAAGAGGGCTTTAAGCCCCGCCCCTCATTTCCATTGGCTGGCGTCACCGTTTATGCTAAACGGTGGCCAGCCATTGGAAATGAGCTATGTATGTTGCCTCCCTTTGGCTTTTTGTGCCGGCCCACTTGGACTGCCTCGCCTGCTTTCCTTCTGTCGTAAGCGATTTCTTATCTTTATGGGGCCATGTGTTTAAACACATGGCCCCATAAAGACAAGAGATCGGCTGCAGCGCGGTCCTCTTTCACTTTCGGGACCGCGCTTGTTGTTTGAATGTTATTCTCAGTTTATGCCTCAATGCAGAAGCCGACGTTCTGCTTCTCAGCTGAAAAACGTAGCCTCTTTGGAGATTGAAACATGTCAGTGATAAATACATCCTTCATAAATAGATTAAAACCCCAAAAAGAGAACCAGTGTAGTTTCATGTACATGGCAAAAGTAATTCAAATCCAGACGCTCAAATTATTTTAAACTGACTATTCTCGTAAGGAGTTATTCCGTGTTTAGTAAAAAAAAAAATTAAATTTCCTTTAAGTCTCCCATCTTTATTCTATCACTTTTGGGGTTTTTTTCTTGCAAATATTGCTCTAAATAGCCGCTTTTGTCGCAAGAATGTAATATTTACATTTTTTACCACTTAAATAGGATGATTTTGCCTCGTTCGCCATACTGGCTATTGGTGTACAGCCGCTATCAGAATAAAGCATTAAGCTGGAGCAATCCTGCGGCGAACTGGGAGTTCCTAATAAATAAATTTGAAAAGTCTGGAGTGCCCTGCGGCCTCCTCCTGCACCACCTTGCCCCCCTTCCACAGGTTTCTTTTTAGCAGAGCACAAACAGCATAAAACATTTAAAGTGTCACAAATCTTGAAGGTGGCTGCTAGCTTCCTTGCGTGCTGCGTTCAAAGAAAAGGCCTGGGGGACCCTGGGCGACGTCTCTGCCTTCTGAAGCCCGGTGATGCGGTGACTGCCGGAGACTCGCAGGATTTACGCTGAGTTCCTCGTCAGCACATGCAACTCACTCAAGGTTTCCAACTGGTAGATAGGAGCTCTATATATTCATGCATAGACTGAGAGATGTTAGAAAAGGCCTCGACGTTAGAAATACACGACTTTAGATGATCTATCTGAATGCGTGTGTGTTATTTTGTAGGAAGGGGATGTAGGAATTAATGGCTATATTGGGACAGTGGGTGCAACATTTCGAAGTGAATACAGAAGTGATGCGACCAAATTCATCAATAACAAAAATAGAAATATTGTCATCTTCAGAAAAAAATCATATTCAAAATATACATTTTTAGGGGTAGGCCCATGAACATAACTGGAAAAGTCAAAGTTTGGGAACACATAGGTTAGAGACAGATAACACAAACAAATTCCAAAAGGGGCAAATGGCATCAGGAAGGGCAAAATGAATCTGCGATTTTTACCATCTTTCACAGACATCTGTTTTTGGCTTGTAAAATCAGGTTTAATATAAAACTGCTTGAAGGTTTTAACCTTTTGCAGTGCCTTGGATTAACCCATTAAAGATAAACTAACACATTTTTAATAAAGCATGTTTGGCTTCTGATCCTCTACTTGTGCAACTAGAACAAGAATAGTTCTAGTACAAGTGGCACTATAATAGTTAAGGTTTCTCATCCCTGTCTGTAGTCTCAGTACAGAGTCCAAGAATTGTATGGGCACGGAATCTGAACGTCCACGTCGGCAAACAGCGGCGTCGCTCTGCCTTCCAGAGTAAGCTGAGAACTCAATGGAGGGTAGTGACTAGAGAAGGCTGTAATATAACACTGCACTTTCCCCTCTATGTTTGTAATGTGAAGCTGGGTGAAAGTTAAAAGATATGAATGGGGGTTCTGTCAATGATTCAATTCTCGCGTGTTTATGTAAATTAGCATACTAAAAAGTAATTCCGGACAGACCGGATAATGTAGCGCTGTGGGCTGAGCGCCTGCCGAGACCCCCGCAGTTTGCGACATTGGTGCCGATCCTGCCTTTCATCCTTCCGAAGCTGTTATAGAAGTGCCCAGAGCCCTTGAGACTGATGGTGCGCACTCTACAGGTGGAAGCTGTGATTGGGGTCTGAGTGGCGGCTCGGGCTGGCTGCGGGCTTGTGCCCCGCGATGACATCCACCTACACACACACACGTTGGCACAGTCACGCACACACGTCACAGAAAGTGGCATTCACCTACAAACACACACGCAAACACACATACATCCAAACACGTTGGCACAGGCACGCACACACGTCACAGACACTGGCCCCACCTACACAGAGGCACACACAGAGATACAGGCAATCGTAAACATTGGCAAACATATTCACCCAAATACACATACTTCACGCACAGACACACTCTGACTTAAACCCACGTATACATGCACACATGGTCACACGCGCGCGCGTGAGACTCTAGCACAAGCACTCTTTTTGAGAGCCAGTTCTTGTGTCAGAGCCACAACACGCGCGCCCTCCGTGCACACCCACTTGTGTAAGTGAGCGTGCTTCATTTAGGCAATTTGCACCAATCTGCGTAGTCTGTCGCCGGGGAGCGTCTTTGTTGTTATTTTACAATCGTGAATAGAATGTTGAATTGCTGCTCCTTAGAGTGTAATAAAGCGATACAAAAGGGGATGATGGACGGAACGTTTGAGCCAATCAAACACTCACCCCAGTCAACTGATCTGGGTTTAATCCATCATCATTCTTTAGCTCACTCCACCACCCCAGTTCAGACATGGCCATATTCAAATCAGTCTGACCCTGTGCCTCATGGGAACAGTCAGCACGAACTGCCAAGCCATGTCTTCCCTGGACCGGAAACAAGCATCCTAGGACCGGTTTCTGGCATTCCAGCCGTCATCAGCCAGGCTTGCTTGAATCCAGTGGCAAAGTGAGCAAGGGACCCACGTCTGGGCATACCCCGCCAACTTAGGGCGAACAAAGCGATACAAAGGGGATGATGGACGGAACGCTTGAGCCAATCAAACACTCACCCCAGTCAACTGATCTGGGTTTAATCCATCATCATTCTTTAGCTCACTCCACCACCCCAGTTCAGACATGGCCATATGCAAATCAGTCTGACCCTGTGCCTCATGGGAACAGTCCAGCACGAACTGCCAAGCCATGTCTTCCTGGACCGGAAACAAGCATCCTAGGACGGTTTCTGGCATTCCAGCCGTCATCAGCCAGGCTTGCTTGAATCCAGTGGCAAAGTGAGCAAGGGACCCACGTCTGGGCATACCCCCGCCAACTTAGGGCGAACAAGCGATACAAAGGGGATGATGGACGGAACGCTTGAGCCAATCAAACACTCACCCCAGTCAACTGATCTGGGTTTAATCCATCATCATTCTTTAGCTCACTCCACCACCCCAGTTCAGACATGGCCATATGCAAATCAGTCTGACCCTGTGCCTCATGGGAACAGTCCAGCACGAACTGCCAAGCCATGTCTTCCTGGACTGAAACAAGCATCCTAGGACCGGTTTCTGGCATTCCAGCCGTCATCAGCCAGGCTTGCTTGAATCCAGTGGCAAAGTGAGCAAGGGACCCACGCCTGGGCATACCCCCGCCAACTTAGGGCGAACAAAGCGATACAAAAGGGGATGATGGACGGAACGCTTGAGCCAATCATACACTCACCCCCAGTCAACTGATCTGGGTTTAATCCATCATCATTCTTAGCTCACTCCACCACCCCAGTTCAGACATGGCCATATGCAAATCAGTCTGACCCTGTGCCTCATGGGAACAGTCCAGCACGAACTGCCAAGCCATGTCTTCCCTGGACCGGAAACAAGCATCCTAGGACCGGTTTCTGGCATTCCAGCCGTCATCAGCCAGGCTTGCTTGAATCCAGTTGACTGGGGGTGAGTGTTTGATTGGCTCAAACGTTCCGTCCATCATCCCCTTTGTATCGCTTTGTTTGCCCTAAGTTGGCGGGGTATGCCCAGACGTGGGTCCCTTGCTCACTTTGCCACTGGATTCAAGCAAGCCTGGCTGATGACGGCTGGAATGCCAGAAACCGGTCCTAGGATGCTTGTTTCCGGTCCAGGGAAGACATGGCTTGGCAGTTCGGGCTGGACTGTTCCCATGAGGCACAGGGTCAGACTGATTTGCATATGGCCATGTCTGAACTGGGGTGGTGGAGTGAGCTAAAGAATGATGATGGATTAAACCCAGATCAGTTGACTGGGGGTGAGTGTTTGATTGGCTCAAACGTTCCGTCCATCATCCCCTTTTGTATCGCTTTGTTTGCCCTAAGTTGGCGGGGTATGCCCAGACGTGGGTCCCTTGCTCACTTTGCCACTGGATTCAAGCAAGCCTGGCTGATGACGGCTGGAATGCCAGAAACCGGTCCTAGGATGCTTGTTTCCGGTCCAGGGAAGACATGGCTTGGCAGTTCGGGCTGGACTGTTCCCATGAGGCACAGGGTCAGACTGATTTTCATATGGCCATGTCTGAACTGGGGTGGTGGAGTGAGCTAAAGAATGATGATGGATTAAACCCAGATCAGTTGACTGGGGGTGAGTGTTTGATTGGCTCAAACGCTCCGTCCATCATCCCCTTTTGTATCGCTTTGTTTGCCCTAAGTTGGCGGGGTATGCCCAGACGTGGGTCCCTTGCTCACTTTGCCACTGGATTCAAGCAAGCCTGGCTGATGACGGCTGGAATGCCAGAAACCGGTCCTAGGATGCTTGTTTCCGGTCCAGGGAAGACATGGCTTGGCAGTTCGGGCTGGACTGTTCCCATGAGGCACAGGGTCAGACTGATTTGCATATGGCCATGTCTGAACTGGGGTGGTGGAGTGAGCTAAAGAATGATGATGGATTAAACCCAGATCAGTTGACTGGGGTGAGTGTTTGATTGGCTCAAACGCTCCGTCCATCATCCCCTTTTGTATCGCTTTGTTTGCCCTAAGTTGGCGGGGGTATGCCCAGACGTGGGTCCCTTGCTCACTTTGCCACTGGATTCAAGCAAGCCTGGCTGATGACGGCTGGAATGCCAGAAACCGGTCCTAGGATGCTTGTTTCCGGTCCAGGGAAGACATGGCTTGGCAGTTCGGGCTGGACTGTTCCCATGAGGCACAGGGTCAGACTGATTTGCATATGGCCATGTCTGAACTGGGGTGGTGGAGTGAGCTAAAGAATGATGATGGATTAAACCCAGATCAGTTGACTGGGGGTGAGTGTTTAATTGGCTCAAACGTTCCGTCCATCATCCCCTTTTGTATCCCTTAGAGTGTAATAAGCATACCTTTCTCTGGAATGATGTAAATGACTTGCACAGAAGTGAGCAAACACCTGTGAATCTCAGCCTGAAAATCAAGTTCCAGCTGGAAGTTTCTGACCGACTTGGACTGCGGGTTTGACCCATAAACGGTGGATGCCCTCGAGCTACAGCCTAGTATAGAACAAGCATTTGCAATGCAATAGGTCTTGCATTTGCGAGATTTTGAGCTATTGGCATTGTAAATGACAATGCTTTTTATTTATGTGTTGGTTTTCAAAACAGATAAATAAAAGGAATTGTCATTTACAAAGCCAATAGCTTAAACTCTCGCAAATGCGAGACCTATTGCATTGCAAATGCTTGTTCTTTATGCGAGACGGTTTGCCCAGTCAATCACACGCGTCCATATCTCCTAGTGGTGCAAATCTGTTAGAGAGGGGTACTGAAGCACTCATTTGGGCACAGTAGGAATTCAATAAGGGGCGAAGATAACGGGGAGCATTCACCTTAGGGTGTGCAGTTGTAAATGGCCTAGGGGATTTGTAGAAGAAGCCTAGAGGGAGGGCGCAAATCTCAGTGTCAAAGGAAGGAACATTAGGGAGTAATCTCAGTAGGTCACCTACTTGTCGCTGGTTATTAAAATTCACGACTATGAAATCCCCTCCTATGACCTTCGGTGCAGAACCCACCCACTTCACTCCTCTCGCCATGCTAATACGTTGGTATAGGTTGAACCTTCCCTTTGAAAATTTTGAAAGCCAGAATAAGGGTTTGTGCATTAGCTGCTCAGTAGATTCCTTTTGGTCAGATTTTGATATAGGGATATTGGCTAAAACAATAACAAAAGGGCAAGCAGCCGGGGGAGGCCTAACCTTTCTCCTTGCACAAATACCATATCCTCTTCAAGCCTTAAGTGCCCTTGCCCAGAGTCAACAGTACCCCTTTCACCAGCCCATCCGTTATTTACAAATGGAGCAATACCAGTAACCGCCTCCCCCAATTGGGCCCTTTCGGTAGTTAAAGTGGGGCATGATCTCTCAGTCACCAAATCAACCACATTCCCATGTAGCGCTGTTACGGTGGGGGCCTGAGACAACCGTGTGGTGGCAGTAAGGCAGTCCAAGCGATCCACAGGGAATGGTAGTAACTGAGTTTGTAAGAGTCCAGAATCAATGCCCCCTCCCAAACCAGTAACAGTAGTGGCAGTTCTATTTCAAAGGAGAGTCAGTGTCCTCTATTTTGGACAGTCTTGTTAGAAGCGGTTGGAAGAATGTTGTGAGAATTTGTTCCAGATTTTGGGATGGAACCTCAACAGTGGGCAATGCAGAAGCAATCAAAGGAGTTAACAGGTGAGTGACTAAAGGGATACCCAGGTTAGAGTTTTTAGCGGGCTTAGCCTTAGATAGAGCAGGTTTTTTTGTCCTCCCTCGTTTCCTTTTTTCCGGGGGTTCCATTCCTGGGCTTCCTTCAACTTCATTATCATATTCATGGTCTTTAAGAATGTCAAGAGAGGCCGTAGTGCTAAGCACTGAATTCTGGATTGGCAAAGCTGTGGGCGTACACACTCCTTTTAATTCCAGGACAGGTCTTACCTCCTCCAGCAAAAGGCGACGTTCCGTCAGCTCAGTTTCCTTAGACAGGACATCAGCCGCCCTCAGTAAGAAGCAGTCCAGTGTGTTTATAGTTTGTCCTCCTGACTCTGTTGTTTTCAATTTTCGTTTTGCCATCTATGAGGAGAGCGGTACGTTCAGCCAGTATTCCAGGTTAGAGGGGGGCCCAGCCCAGCCTCTTCCAGGCGTGGACGGGCCAGTCCTTGGCACGGGCTTCACCCGGGCGCGTCCCGAACTGCAGGACGCCTTTGCGCTTTATGCGCGTCTAAGTAAGGAGGATAGTGGGATTTGGAGTCCCCAGCGGTGCGGGCAAGTCAAGCATGGCTCTTCCCCCTTCAGATGCATCACAACGGTCTCTGGTCGTGGCTACAAACGCCGCGGGACACCTTTGCGCCTTTATGCGCGTCTTAAGTAAGGAGGATGGTGGGATTTGGAGTCCCCAGCAGTGCGGGCAAGTCAAGCACGGCTCTTCCCCCTTCTGATGCACTCCAACGGTCTCCGGTCCCCGGTCGCGGCTACAAATGCCGTGGGACGCTTTTGCGCCTTTATGCGCGTCTTAAGTAGGGAAGATAGTGGGATTTGGAGTCCCCAGCGGTGCGGGCAAGTGAAGCATGGCTCTTCCCCCTTCAGATGCACTACAACGGTCTCCGGTCCCCAGTCGTGGCTACACATGCCGCGGGGCACATTAACACCTTTATGCGCGTCTAAGGAAGGAGGATGGTGGGATTTGGAGTCCCCAGCAGTGCGGGCAAGTCAAGTACGGCTCTTCCCCCTTCAGATGCACTCCAACGGTCCCCGGTCGCGGCTACCATACTGAACATGCTTGAATTGTGTATCAATATCTCTTTACAATTTATCCCTGCTGCTACAGAGATTCTAATGACACATAAATAATATTTCCAGATTGGAGCAGGTCGTTGACAGGGTTTGGACAATACCAAAGCAAGTTCAGTCACAACACTCTTTGCAGCTGCATTGTCCATGTAACCATCCGCCCCCAAAATCAAACTCCTCCAGGCTTTCCAATTCGCAAAGACCTTTGGTGATTTTGCAAAAGTGTGTATGCTTAAAGCCCTTCGTAGATGCAAAAACAGATCTTGTAATGCCACAGAAAATTATCCAGCAACCAGGTTGAACAAAAAGTCTGACGTCAATAAGTGACTCGTCAGTAATGACATACGGACATTGAGACCTGGTCGGTACAGTTTGTCAAAGAAACTCACCAACATATGACATTTACCCAAGATTAAACCTGGTTATAATAACCCCCTGCATAAACCCACAAAGAAGCATAATTTGCATGGTGTCTTAACAGGCACAACTGTTTAAGTGGACCCAAATTGTTTCCAATTGGTTTTTTTTCAACACTATCTCCTGCATGGCTGTTTTCCTGTTTTTATTACACCCACTCTTTAAATATTGCTGTTGAACAGAGCGTTGTAACTAAAAGTAACGTGCAAGCTTTTTAGGTCTGGCCTACAGACTACTTTTGGTGTTTTGCAAGCCTTGTGTTTTCCCAAAAAATTAAAGTGTGTATGTGTATATGTATGTATGTATATTTATTATTTTACAAAGTGGCCGTCATGTCACCATTGTGTGGTTATAGCTAGGTCAAAGTTTCCATAGGAATAGTGTTTTTTGTTTTGTTAATAACTTTGGTGTCGTTTGACAAATCTTCACAAAACTTTCCCAAAAAAGTTCATCCATCTCTATTCCCTCCTGGAAAGTTTTGAGGTGATCTGTCAAGTGAGGGGCAAGAGGAAGGGAAAGGGGGGGGGGTCCTCAAACGTGTTTTAAACACACATGCATATAGAGTTTACTTTGCACGCACACACACACACACAAACACACACACACACACTCACTCTTTTCAATCGTTGGGTCTCTGCACTGAGTAATGTCATTTTGTTTGTGACATTTGCTTAAAAAGGAGTCCATGTCAGTGCTGAGGCGCGTGAGCCAATCTGTTTTCATTTTATCTTTCATTTGATATTTTTTTCCTTCATTTTTGCGATAGGTCTTTTCTTACTTTTTTTACGCATAAGTATGCATCCTCTAGAATACAACATTTGGACTTTCTATTACTTTCACAATTTAAATGGATATTGCGTGTGTTTACAAACTTGTTTTTAAAAAACACAATGGACTTACCCAAGCCACACCTGTTGGCTTTGCCAATGCCTGTTGAATATTATGGTGAACATTCTCAAACTATGTTTTTAGGGATTGCTAAAATGCTGCAACAAGTGTTAAGAAATATGTTGGTAGATGTTTTAGATAAGCATGCAGCAGTATTTTCACTGAAACGCTGAGCATTATTCATTTGCAGTTATCATCGGAAGGAACCAACTAATCTTGTTGCCACAGCAAATAATATAAGCCTAATTGTCAGAAATGGAATATTGTGTCATGCTTACATTGTTATTTTTCCTTCAAGGTTTGGATTTGGAAATGCTTGAAAGTACGAGGGCTGGGATTGATCAGAAGTCACACATGTTTGCTCTTCATGGTGTAAGTAATCTACTTCATGATATTCAGTTTAGGGGTAGAGTGGGAGATTATGGTATGCTTTCCCTATTTCTGCATCCCAAAGTAAAGCTGAAACAGAATTTTATTGTTTAGTGGAAGAATGTCTAACCAGTTGGTACACAGAGCATAACTCCTGGATGTCTTCCACTTCCACTTCTGTTGGCAATAGATGGGGTTACTTCTTAGAACAGTTTACATTTATGATTTATTATTCAGTGAACAACGAAGAGAAATTCCTGCATAGGCTTCTTGGGTAATAGCTAATGTTTAAAGGGCTCTTTTGTTGATCCACTACTCTTATGCAGTAGTGGACTCTGGAGAAATTGTAGTGGTGAGATTTTCTCCTTTTGTCTTCTGTATTTTTTGTTGAAGAATCTGAGTTCCCGATTACTGTGCTCCTGTCAGTGCTTCACTTCTGAGAACTCTCAGCCCTGTCGTTTGACTGTATCTCTCGGTCCTATCTTAAGTTCTTGTCTTGGCCTACATTGAAACCCTCACTCAAGACACCCCAGGATACAAATATGATGGTCCTGTCGTCTTTCCACTTAGCCACTGAGCAAGTACCTCTAATGCTTCTAGAAACTTTAATTCACTGAAGTCTCGCCCACAGCGCCAGTACATTGTTCTGTGCTGTTGAGTGGATTCCTCTACCGCACAAAACACTTGCTTTCAGCCATTTTCATTATATGTTTACTAAGCTTACTGCTCTAATGTCTTGTCTTATCCTGAGCTATCAAGTGCTGATTAGGTTGTAATGCTTTTGTATTCGCATTCTTACAGTATGCAGACAGATGCTGTCAACTCGTGGTGCCCATACCTTCTGTCTTTAAATCACAATCTAACTAAAGCCCCTTTCTTTTCTATGTATCCTTGCCACTTTAATTCTTTTTTTCTGTGGTGGACCTCCAGATAACGTTTCTATAGTACCATCTGAAAAGCTGGAATGAAGGTGGACAAAACCCTTTTGACCCCAAAATGCATGGATAAGAATACATCACGGTTTTCTTAAGGTGTGCCAATACGGAGGCCTGACTAGCTGCCATGGTTCCAAACCACAACCCTTTAGTCCTAGCATTAATAGCCATTGTGGCAAGTGCCAAAACCCTTGTAAGACATTCTTTGGTCCCTTTATACTAACAAACCTTGATCTGCACCTATTCAGACCCCCCCCCACCCCCTTTTTAAGGACCTAGGCTGGGCCTAGCCGAGACTCATGTGTTCAATTGTATGCAAGAAAATATTGTATGGCAGAATAATGTAATTTTCATAGTCAAATTGTCAATGGTTATTACCACTAGATACCAAAAGAGGTAATTGTTATGGCTTATTTTTTACATACATTGGTTAATACAAGATCAAAGGTGAATGGAGGATACAGTTCCATGTTTACAGCTATTAGCGAAGTCTATGTCACAATGAATAGCCTTCATGACACAAAGCAACCCCTTTCCTAATTTCTTTTAAAATTCTCTTAAATTGTAGTAAAAAGAAAAGAACTGTTTTGGTGACTTCACCGGGCCTTGCCATGTACAGAGGCAATGTCCATACATGTCAAACCTTAAAAAGAAGAGGTACATGAAGGGAGGGCTTGGGTTTAAACAGAAGAGGGGACATCTAGTTTTCAAAGTAAGGCTTATGATGGGACTGCCAATATTAGAAGGTCATGGCATGACCACAAGGAATACTGGGAAACTTATGAAGATATGCAACTGGCAGAAAAAGCTAATTGTGTTATTACTCAACACCTAACCAGTAAAGCCTAAAGTGCATTATTGTGTCCAATGTCGACGTCACGTTTCCTAAGTATAAAGATGGACTAGAAACCGCTCAGAAGATTGTGAAAGATTGCAAAAAGTATACATTGGAGAAATTGAACAGTGGACTTTAACGTGGCAATTTTAAGTTTGTTTCCAGGTTGGGATGCTACCTGCAAGAGGTATGTGAACACTCAGATTTGCACTTCTGTGGATGTTCAACTTTTTCATGTTTCATACCCAGAAAAAACCTACAATTCTGCCCCAACTCTAACTTGAGGTTGCTGCCATCCTGCCTACCAGAAGAATATGAAAGTTCGCAAGTGCACCTTTTGAATGTAAGATCCCACCAGTTCTGTTTTTCCCTAAATTTGGGCATATGCTTTCCATTTACTGAATATATTTTTGCGTACTCTGGTGCAACCGTTTGAGAACCAGGCCCTGTGAAAGTACATACTTTTTGGGGCGGGCGGGGGGAGAAAATTGAATAGTTTAAGAAAACGCATTTCATATTTCAGCTGAGATTTAACATGTAAAGTGATGTCGTGAATTTAAAGCAAAAACATGGAGTGCACAACAGGAAACTACGTTTTTAAATAATAACTTACCACTGAAGAGAGCAGAGTTAGAAACTGTAAAAGCTAGTGGGCAAAGAAAGTACAATGCCAGTGTAAAAAGAGACATTTTAACGGGTTAAATAAGTTACGTTAGTCATGTCCTGGCATTGCATGCATTTTCTTTCTGACTGACTGCCTTTTTTTTTTTTTTTAAAGTTAATTTTTTCCCCAACAGATACAACATATATTTCAGCATCACAACTTACATCATTGTGCCAATATTATCATACATTGTAAGGATAACTAGAGGGCGTCTTGATTAACAACAAGGCATGCACATTTACTCTATTTATAGCATATAGCTTAATTTCCCTTTTACTGATCTCGTAGGTACTTTATTGTAAATGTCTAATCTTAGAGTATGTTTTAAGTCGATTACACTTTCTTCTTTGTGTTTTCCTTGGTGTTTGATGAGGAGGGTTTATCTATCTTCGGGGTCGCATTGTCTACCTCCTCCCCATCTATCTGTGACATCAAATATGCGTGAAAGAGTGACCAGAAATCACGGGGACGTGCTCTGGGATGCTGCTCCTCACTAAATAATTCCACCTGGTCGCAACAATGCACAACATCCAAGTACGTTTGATCAATGGTAGGCTTATTCTTTTCCATCCATAACATTGCCACCCTAGGCTTGGCCAAAAGTAGAATTAAAGACACAAATTTACGGTAGGAGGCTGGTATCTGAAATATACCTCCCAGCAATACTGTCTGAGGCTCAGGGTTCAGTTGCAACACTCATTAAATTTGTTTCCAAAAATGCATTTCTAATTGTTCCACAGCCTAAGGCATTACCACGACATGCATGAACGAAGCAAATTCAAGCCCACATCTCTTACATTCTGCCCAGCCCTGTGACCCAAACTTGGGCATACGTTATGTTTCGGAGTATAGTCTGTTTTATGTGAATATGTATGGAACCATTCTGCTTATTGATTTTAGTAAAACAAAGGTCACGTATTCAGTACATAGCATCTTCATCTACAGCCTAGAGGCCAGCGGCGCATGAAATTTGTATGACATGAGAACCAAAACCCAACAACCACCCGCCCTTCGCCTCTCCCACACTTTTAAGCTATCAGGTAATTATTAGCACTTGCGATATTGTTTCTTACATGGCCCCCAACTGTGGCCCTCAAGACCGTATCTCGATCCCGAACCAGGAGTATTAGTCCTTGGCAATCCCTTTGTCCGGGGGATCAGGTATCTGATGCAGCAGCTTGAGATATTTGGGGCAAGTCAGTTAATTAAATTCAGCTGAGAGAAGGTTTATGAAAGGAGTCCACGGTTCTCTGTTGGAGTCCAGCTTGAGTTCACTTGCAATAGTCCGCTTCTCAATGCCCAATATAAACCACAGTTTATATAACCATGTTGTGTAGTCCGGGGCCCTGTCTGTGCCGCAGAGGGAGAGAATAGCCCGACAGAGCTGCTTTTAGAGCGAGGGCCATCCGGTAGACTTCAGCATGTACAGAATGCTGCAGCGCGCCTATTGCTTAATCTCCCAAAACGTGCCTCCACTGGGGCCACGCTTATTAAGCTGCACTGGCTCCCGTTGAAGCTGAGAACTTCTTTCAAACCCCTTTGCTATTGTTTCAAGGCCTTAGCCAACAATTGCCCACTCGATCTCTGAGCATTCATCAAACCCCATGTACCATCCAGAAATAGGAGATCTGCTGGTGCAAAGCTTGTGAAGAGAGCTCAAATTGGTGGCAGCTGTTTCAGCTATCTGGTGCCCAAACTTTGCAACTCATCCCCTGTCAGTCCGTTAGATCCTTTCCGAAACTCTTTTTCGTAAAAAATAAAAAAAACCTGACTGTTCAGGTCTGGCTGATCTTCATGGTAATTTGTGCGCTTTCTCTCACAGGAGTCTGGACCTCCGCGCTGGGACACTTTGTTTGAAGTACCTACGCGCTCTACAAGTCTCACAATTATTATTATTATTCTCTGTCGACCATGCATGGATTTTAATGGATATGTCACAGGGTTGGGTAGACCTGACAAGGTATACGCGGGGTAGTGGGGAATTTGCATGCCAAAGACCATGGCGACATTGTCCAGTACTTTTCCCCAGAATCGAAACAACTTGGGCAATCCCATAGTAAGTGTATTAAGGTGCTTGGGTTCCCTCCTATATTCGCGGCTCCATTCCATGTCTGGACCCTGGCAGGTGTCTGGTACCAATAGGAGACTATCTTAACTGCAGTTTCAGTGCTAGTTGTATTGTACGCTGTGTGTGAAGCCCTGTAATAGATGTCTTCCCACTCCTTAGTAGTAAATGTACATCCCAGTTCTCCCTTCCGTCACCTCTGTCCCGCATTCATCCCACTTGGTGGGGGTAGAGCTAAGAGGGTATATAGTTCTGTGATGAAGCGCTTATCCCTGTGTTTCAGGTAGAGCCATTTCTCGAACGAAGTCAATGGCCTATGCACATGGGGTCTGATGGAGGAGTCCGTTTCCCGATGCCTAATTTGTAAAAAGTGGAAATGGTCCGCTTCGGAGAAGTTGTGGTCTTTCTTCAGGCTGTCAAAGAGGATGATGCCATTAGCTTCGAACAGACATCCTATGTTCTTGCAAGCCCCTTCTTGCCAGTGGGAGAAGCACTCTGTCTGCAGCCTGGGGGGTGAAGTCCGGGTTGGCTAAAATGGGGGTCATGGGGAGGGAAATGTGGTTAAACCCCTCTGTAGTGTGATCTTGTCCCACACCCTCATAGTAGTACCAGGGATGTGGGAGAAGTACAAACCCCATGGCTTAAACTTACGGGACAGCCATGAATTTTTCCATATGTGTTTGTGAACCAGCTACTACTTGATCCATAAAGAACCAATGTTTTTCCGAAGAAGCTCTACCTCATTCCACCAGAAACCTGAGCTGAGCAGGCTGGAAATATCCTCTGATGTGAGATACCCCTAGACCCCCCCCCCCTCTCCAGGTGGCCTGTAGGCGAGCTGTTTTTGCATGCATGGCCTCTTCACATCCCATATAAATTTGTTGATTTCGAGTTGCAGTGATTGCAAAGTGTTATGGGGTTGTCAGTGGAAGGCCTGGAATGTGAACAAGATCCGAGGAAATATAGTCATCTTTATTGCTGCTGTTCTTTCCAGGTAAGAAAGGCTGAGGCGATGCCATCCTTCGAGTTCGGAGCGCACTTGGGTGAGGAGGTTATGGTAATTGAGCTCAGCTCTCCGGGAGCAATGCAGACTCCCAGGTAGGGGATGTGTGAGTCTGTCCACTCGATTGAGTTTTGGGCGCAGAGCTGTGTTTTGCATTGTTGAGGTACTGAGAGGTTAAGAATCTGAGACTTTTGAAGGTTGACGCTGAACCCCAAGATTGCTCCGCAGTACCGCAACTCCGCTACCAAGGCGTATAAAGAGGACTCGGGATTAGTAAGCGCCAGTATCACGTCATCTCCATCGAGGCTTATAGTATCCGTTGCACCCCCGAACGGACTCCAGAAATGTTAGGGTCTGTCCTGACCCTTTGCGCAAAAGGTTCCATGTAGAGAGCAAACAAGAGCGGGGACAGAGGGCACCCCTGCCGGTTCCTCTTCATATTCGAATCAGAGGAGACCCCATTCACCCTAGCCCATGTGGAACTGTAGACGCTCTGGATCCAGCGACTGAGTTTGTCTCTAAAGCCAAAGTGTTTCAGGGTAGCGAATAAGTAAGGCCAATGAACCCTATCAAACACTTTTTCTGCATCTATTGTTAGTAGGAGTGCCTTCTTCTTGGATCTGCGGACTTTTTCGATTATATGTAATATGCATTTAGTATTGTCACTGCATTGTCTGTGTGGGAGGGAGCACGGTTAGTCGGGCTCGCCAGGCCGGGCATATATGAGTTAAGTTTTGAGTCTAGGATACTCATAAAGAGTTTTAGCGTCCATATGAAGGAGGGAGCTAGGCCTATATGAACTACACAGTAACTTGTCTTTCCTTGGCCTGGGCAGGACAGTGATGGAAGCTTCGAGCATAGACTGAGTCAGACTCCCTGTGTCCGTGAAAGTGTTGAATAGTCGGAGTACGGGGGCCAGGGCGTGGTAGAACGTTTTGTAAAATAATGGCAAAGCCATCCGGGCCTGTGCATTTCAACGGTTTCAGCCTGGCTTTTGCAGAGACCACCTCTTCGAGTATGAGTGTTTTCTCCAGTTTCTCTGCCTGTTCCAGGGGTGTGGAATTTCCATAGCCCAACGTCCAGGACATATTGTTTGGGGTCAAGGACAACAAGTTGTCATGTTTTTGTCTTTCGGACAAGTAGGCCCACCCCTTGGCTGCACAAACCCTTCAGCTACCAGATTACAGTACCACATTATGGATCATGGAAGGGCATTGTCTGCAGTGTAATATTTGTGTCCATATGTTAATGCTGTTCGAGCTTATATTTATGGTTCTTTAATACAAAGCTTTTATTATTAAGGTGAGCGCTCTAAGGAAATGCAAATTCAGACTGCTCTGCTAACAGTGGTTCCAGTATAAAAATGGCTACACACATTTGCAAAGTTTAACAATATGAACTGGGTATAAGGCTTCTATAATGCTCTCTGATTATATGCAAAAGCTTGAAAACAAGATTGATGATTCTTTGCTTTCAAAATAAAATGTTCATAAAAAAATGCAACTAGGAAAAAAACGTTTTGCTAAACTACTGTGAGATTTTAGGTACCTTTTCTTTGAAGCATCATTTAGTAAACTGTGTTGATGCCTGCTAGTATTTCCCAGAAATATTCACAATGGAAAATTAGTTTAACCAATTGCAACAAAAGTATAGGAAACATGAAAATAAACAAACATTGACAAAACCAATGGGTATGCCATTGGTGGTCAGCTTTTTGGTTTTGTCAATACCTGTGTTTTTTTGACATGGTTTTTGTAAAACTTTATTGTTGTGGGAGCTGCTGGGCCCTCGTAACAGACATTGGCAAAAGCAAAAAAAATTTGGTCTCAAAAATCACACATTACCACAATAGTTCCTGGCACTGAACAAAACTATGTTGCATGCAGATATGCACCTTGTGAAAGAGCAGAATGCTGTCACTCACAGAGAAGCCAGACGGTAGATAGAGAGAGGGATACATAGAAGTTAAAACAAAAGGTCTTGGTTAAAGCCAGACCCAAATAGGGGCCCAATTCTTAAAGAAAGTCACAAAAGTGCACCCATGCTGTATGTCCTTACATTAGTGCAGATTTACGGCTTTAATGAATTCACAAGAATTTACAGAAGTAGGTCAGGAAATCGTACTCCTAGAAAATATTTGTGAACTGCATTTTAGCATGAGCAAATATGCATGTGTAAGTTTGCTCTAATGCGAAAATCCGCTGAGCTCACAAGTTCACTTTTCCACCAACCACTTTTTTCCCCAACCCGGAAGAACTTTCACTTCTGCCCATGTCCGAGCAAATTTCCAATCTATCTCTGTAAGGGAAAATTTTAGAGACAAGCTGATGAAAACCCATAAAGCATGCAAGTTAGTCGGTTTGCACAGACTCAAAAGGGCATTCCAGCTGTGGGTAACTATTGCTTACCGCTACCTCCAGCCCCAGTATGTAGCTCTGCAGAAAGGTGGCAAAATAAGAGAATTGCTAGGATTCAGACTCCACTATGGTATGAACTCTGGCATAATTAGAGAGGCTAATATCAGATTCTTATATAATGAGATTGCTGCCATAATTTGTCGCTTCACTACATGGCACCAAAGGGACAAGTGGATTTTGTTACGGGACAAGTAGATTTATGAAGCAACCTGTCCCATGGACAAGTAGATATTTTATTAAATTCCACACCCCTGCTGTTCTATGGTAACCTTCTTTATTAGGGCTTTATCACGGTAAGTAGGGATAGTGGCCTTATTCAATTCCTGCTCTGAGTTGAGAGTTTGGTAGAAGTCCCAGAAGACTGCAGCTATTTGTCTAACCCCGTGACTTCCTTCCCCTGTTTGTTCTTGATCTTGCCTGTGGTGTTCTGCTGTCTCCTAAAGCATAGACAGTATGCTAGAATTTGTGTTTAAGACGCAAAAGGTCCAAGCGTTTGAGCTCCAACATGCTTTGTCAAACTCGTGCCATACCCAAGGGGAACCTGTGCATTTCTGGAATGTCTCTAATTCCTTTTCTGCCTGTTCTAATTGTGTTTGCTTTCCCTTCCGCAGTCAGTTGTTTTGAGCCAACAAGGCTATTAGGTCCCCTCTGATTGCTGTTTTTAGTGCTTCCCATAGCGTGGTCATCGTCGTCTCCCCAGTGTAGTCGTTCTGCAGATAGGTAGAGATTGCTGTATTTATGGTATTGACATTGTTTGTGTTTTGGGTGAGACTATCATGTAATCTCCAAGCATTAGGAGAAGAGCGTTCTTTGTCCACCCGCAACGCAACACCAGGGTGAAGGTGGTGTAGTCCAACAGAGACATGGGGTCACTGCCACCTCCCGGACCAGGGTCTATATAATATATGCATGCGTAGGTCTTGTGTGCCGAGGAGTAAAATGTGTAGTTCCTGTCACTGGGGTCGGCCCGCCTCCACAGGTAACCAGGCCTCCATCTTGCAGGCACCTTAGACCATTCGCTGAGAAAGCGCCAATCTGACCGTATTGCTGGCCTGATCTGTCTAATTCGTTGTTCATCACTAGGTTGAGGTCTGCCCCTACCAATACCGCTGCGTCTGAATACTGCAAGGAGTCCAACGGGGCCTCCTCGATTAATTATTCCTACTGCTTGTTGAGAAGGTATATAGTGGCCAGGGTTAACGCCAGAGACTATCTGTATGCTATACGACAGGAGGCGATTTTTGATTTCAGTACATTTCCCCAGCACCCCCCTCCAAAACCCAGAGAGAGGAGAATGACCACTCCCCTCTTTTTTCCAGCCTCTGAGGACCAAAATTGTTGGGGGAACCATCTTGACTTCATTCTCACTTCATCTTGTGATACTAGATGGGTCTCTTGGAGCAGGCATATGTCTCTTCCGCTGCACTCCAGAAGAGTCAATATCACCTCCCGTTTGGTTGTGTGATTTAGGGCTCTAGCATTGAGGCCAAGTACCTTGAGATCTATCTGCGATAATCAAGAGGCTAGGTAATGTGGTGAACTTTGGGGTATGCTTCACACAGGGGGAAGCCCGGGACCTTCTGTGTGTGTGTGTATAAACTGTGCGCCTTAGCAGTATGAAAATGTACATTGTAGTGGTCCTGTTGTCACGCGTGTCAAACGCAAACGTTCCCCCAACAAAACCCCAAAGAAATTTTACCACAGTGAAGTCCATATTGTTTGGAAGACAAAAAGTAGAGTCCGTCGAGTGAAGCTTGGTCGGGAAGGGGGAACCGCCCATCCGTGGGGAAGGAAGTCGATTCTGCATCACCCCCATCCCGATGCGATTCAGGTGGGAGGGGGACTGTGCGCTACTTGGTAGGGTGTCTGAAGTTGCCTCAGTAGAAGCTTCTAGCCTTGTCTGTGCTGCATTCAAGACCGCCTTGCATTCCTGTGCGAGCTTGCCTGGGTCTGGGCGTGAGCGCTTGGTTGTTTTTGAAGGCCTGCGCCAGTATGAGGCCTGTGAAGAGGATGCCCTCAGTGATCCTACTGGCGAACGTTGGTCATCCTCTAGCTGTAGGTCCAGTACTTGGCGGGCCACTTGGAGAGTTTAAAGATGATGCAGCTGACCCTCCCAATGGAAGACTATTCTGAACTGGTGTCTCCAGCAATAAGTGACATCCTTGCTGCAAAGGAAATCTGTGATAGGCTTAAAGTCCCTACGTCGCTGCAGGGTAATTGCAGAGAGGTCCAGGAAGAGAGAGAGCCTGATGCCAACAGAATTGGAGGGGTTGTAGATCTCTGGCTTTCTTGAGGAATTCCTCCTTCAGCTGGAAGTCATTCACGCACACCTGGATGTCAGACAGGCGTGCGGTGTTGCCCCCTGGGAGACCTACTCAGTGGACCCTATCTAGTTGGAGAGGAGTCCCCTCTTCGCGGCCCAGGATATAGCTATTACGTAAACCCGCGTTGTCTGTGTCCTCAGCTCCGGTTGGCACTCCTCGTAAGCGAATGTTATTCCGGCGTGACCTGTTTTCCAGGTCTTTCGTGCTGGCCTGGAAATCGACTTGGCATTCCTGGAGTCGTAGCACTTCTTGTTGGAGCATCTTGACTTCTTCGCCCCTCGTAGTCTTGCTGTCTTCTAGGTAAGGCACTGTGTGACCTAGAGAGCACATGTCGTGCTTCATGTCTTGCAGTTCTTGCGTTCACAGCACTCCGCTGCAGCAGAAGTGTACATTATCGCTGCAGCGGGCCGCCTAGCCCCAGGGCGCGCTCGCGGCACTCCGTTGTAGCGGGGTCTGTGTTGATTGCCGCTGTGCCATATAGCTGCCAATGTGTGTTGGGCGGCCCAAGCTGCTCACCAGGCCGCGGTTGCCATCTTGGCTGGATACTGCTCTAGGGGCAATACGCGTATTCGGCCGCAGAGCAGTATCGACCACCTCTCTCCACCGTACAGAGGTCGTTGGGGCTTCACAGCACCCCTCTCGGGCAGGCTTGACCCCGGTCCCCGCTAAATTCACTGATTGTAGAATCTGGAGAGCAGAGGCACACATTGGACTTTCTAAACGGCTGCCATCTTCGCCACGCCCTTCTGATGTCAATATTTAAAATGTATGAGTTTGTATTTGTAAATCGGATGCGTTTGACCTGTGCAGAAAAGAAGGTCCAGTTTTTGTCCAAAATCGGTTCTCCGAGAGACTTTTCCCACCAGAGTCAAGCTTGTAATTCGGCAGGGACGACAACCTACCAACATATATAAAAACGATACCAAGCCCCTTCCCATGTACTTGATCAATATTTCAAACTCAACTAGAGGGTTGGGAAAATAGTCACACAAAGTCTGGGTTTTGCCACGAAGTCTGGTATACGTCGTTATTTCCAGGGCAGAGTGGCTCCTTATTTCCTTGTATTCCTGTAGTGTTAAGAATGAACCTCTAGTAAGCAATTCAACCATCTTCTGCAGTTCTCCCCTTTCAATACTTTTGTGCACCGTTTGTCCTTTGTGGCAGAAGCGATTTATCCACCAGTGGTAACCAGGGGGATTAAGAAGTAGCAAGCCCAGTGAGAGTGGACAGCCATAACCAGTACTTCCTACAGTAGCTACATCATCTATTCGAGGTTGTGAGGGATCCCTGACTCTGCCAAGTAGTTTTGTACGACAGATAGCACGCTCAACTTTAACATGTCCCAGTGTGGAAGTATGATCGATCCAGTATTTAATATAGTGTACCTGTGCAACCAGGTAGTACAGTTTAATGTCAGTTTAAGCTAGACTTGCCTCAAAAGGGTGGCAACACCTTGACCGAACTTTTCAAAACAGATATAAAAACTGTCACAAAACTATAATTTTAATTATAGAGACCCTCCCCAGCATCGACAAAGGCAATTTCACCCACCTCTACACTCTGGTTTTAAGTAATTCTAAAGTGAACCCAAAGTTGCGGCGGATTAATTCTGTCATGTCTCTTGTTATATGTATTCATAAATATTTCAGCCCATCTTCGCATTAAGGGAAACTCCATAGTCTGGGCAACCGCGTTGTCCATCAGCAGGAACATCATTGATTAAGGCCAGTTTTGTAGTGTAGTTCCTATAAGACCAATATAGGATCTGTGCGTTTAGACAACATACACTGCGGGACTGGTGTCCAGAATGATTCCAGACACCCCCACCGGGTATGTTGGCCGGTGTACCAGCTAGCTCGCAATGCCACTATAACCTCCTCTTACCAAGGAGAGAATAGTTCTTGGCAACTATTGAACATGACAACCCTGATCCCTCAGGACCGTGGAAACAGTAACTTACTTTTCGCTCAGTCACTCGTGCTCACTTGTTCTCAGAGAGATACACAGAATAAACGGTTGGGACGTTTTCAATAAGTATTTATTGAACAGTCGTTATTCTAGCGTAAAATAAGTGCACTGAAATCACCAGTAGACAGTAGCATATATAAATGAGTAGCAGCACTAAGAAAGTAAACAGATGGTAGGTTTCTACCATTTTGCTAAAATCATAAATATAGGCGAGTATATAAAATACATGGCAATAAAATGCGTACTCCTACGATGCACCCTAACTAGATGTACCTAAGTGTACCTAGCATGTGAGTAGGTGTAAAGTCAAGAATCCCTCTAGGATAAAGCCAACCCCATTACCTGATGTTAGCCTGCGGGACCCCGTTCTGGTCTCGAGCTGAACACCCCGCGAGGGATGTCAGACTACTGCGAGCTGGAGTATCTGCATGCAGGGACCTCAGCGTCTTGCGTCAGTGTGTCGGCATGGAAGTCGTGATCTCCTCTCCCTATCTCAGCAATATGTGGTGTTTATATACCCTAAGGTATCCCCAGGGGTTCTACCTTGCTGTGCCAGTGTCCGACTTAGGATGACGTCGGGAATGAACTTTATACACAGTTATTATGCAGGAGATGATGGTCCTGCTGTGATTCCAAGAAACTAAGAATCCTCATGCATAATTTATGAGGCCAGTGTCCAGGAAAAAACCCTACGTACTTATGTGTAGTATTGTAACTGGGTAAAAGGTCAGGCCTCCAAATCCGTTATGTATGTAGTATAGGAGAGAATGTAGGTGAAGGGTTATGATGATACCTAGACCTAGATCGGGGTATCTATATGAAATATAACAGTTTATTCCAGAGTCCAGAGAATCCGTCAAATAACACTATCTCCCTCAGCACAGGGTTTAGATTAATACCAGAAATTGCATCTACGGCTGCAGTCCCCGCACTAGTAACTTGGCAACATTTTTGTTATCCACCAACAGTATGGATAGTGGTCTATAGGAAGAGCATTCCTGGGGATTCTTCCCCTACTTCCGTAAGACCAACAGTACTGCCTCCCACATAGATGGGGGTAGGGTTCCCTTTTACAGTGCATCGCTATATACATCCAGCAGTCTGGGGTCCCTAGCAAGTCCACATATTGTTTATAAAAGTCTTTTGGAAGACCATCCCCTCCACCAGACTTAACACTGGGCAGCGCCATGATAGCTAATTTGATACCCTCCAATGTAAGCGGTGATTTAAGTAGCTCTCTGAACACACCATCCACCCAGCTCAAGGTGATATGCATCTATTTCCGCATCAGTTTTAACCAGTGATGAGTCGTATAGCTTTGCATAATAACTTTTAAATGTATGACATATGTCGTTTGGTTCAGTTGTTAGTTCACTGTCTCTGTTTTTAATACAGAAAATCGCGCCCACTTCATTTTGAATTACAACATTCTACCCGGTCTTATCTGCTTCACCAAACACTAAAGCTCTTGGCCGTTTATTCAGATACACTAGTTCCCTGTCTGCTGCCTCCCGAAATTCCACCAGTTTGTAATACAGTCTTATCTTTAGTGTTGCATTATTCTGCATTCAGAAGTTTAAGTTCTACCTCTAATTTAGCTAGTTGTCCCCAAAGTGATTTCAGAATACCTGAGCTTTTCAAAATACAGACCTCTCTGATGTAGGCCTTAAACAGGTCCCACAGGATGCTCACCTCTAACTTAATTTTCCTTGATCTTAAAAAATTCAATAATGGCTTCCCGTACCTCAGTCCCGAATACCTGATCTCTTAGTTAGGGCGCAGAGGACCAATATTAAGTACCATTCTGACAGGGGCTTGGTCAGATAATGTAGAGGGCAGTATTTCTATGGCATGCAGTAGGGGCACCAAGCTACCAGACAATAACCGCATGTCTATACGTGAGTGTGTGCCATGCATGGAAGAATAAAAGATGTACTTGGCATCAGCTAGGTGTAGTATCCTCTTAACATCCACCAGTGTAACCATTTCCATGATATGATGCAGTGCCAATCTGGGCCTCTGAGAGGTGCGGGTGGCCGTTGTATCCCGATCTACTATATCAGAAAGTGCATTGTCACAATCCCCACCCAAATCATAGGTCAGTAACTATACTTATTGCATTTTAGTAATAGTCTACATTTGGGCTATGTAGATTCACAAGAAGCAGTCTTTCCCTCTCCAGAATGCCAGCCACCACCATAGATCACCCTGTATTGTCATTTAAGCATTCAACCAGTTTGTAACCGCAATGATCTGCATATTAAAGTTACAACCCCTCTGGAGTATGTTGAGTAGATGTGCGGACCACACTTCAGCGTGAATCTGGGTTCATAGAGGGGAGAGCAGTGTGTCTCTTGAAGCATGGCAATATCTATCCTGTGTCTATCTAAATAGGCCTGCCCTCTTATGGCTTTACTTGGTTCATTCCCCCCTCGCACATTCCAAGTAATAACATTGATGTTCCTCATTTGCATTCCACTACCTGTAAGCCCCCTCCATGTTTGTGTGATATGGCAGTGTGCATTATCAAGTCGTTGACGGTTTTCCTTTTCATGCTACTGTTGTGCTGCAAAAACAGAAAGAACAATACTTTCAAAGTTATCCTATCCCCTTCCACCCACGCCAACCCCAGTTGTCAGCGGTCCCTCAAAACCCACAACAAAGAATAAAACCACATAAACCAATGGGTTTATGCATCAGTTGTGCACTGCACATGCAGTGGGAGCAGAGGAGCATAACCGGGCCAGGCCTTTTTGATGTCTATTTGCTTATATAAGCAGATTATTTTCCTACCAACTGTATATTCCGAATACGATCTTCATCGGCATGCATTGTCACCATCCCATATTTCACAGAAGCAATATTAACCCTTTCCGTGCTCATGACGAGCTCAGCTCGTCATGCTGCGCGGTAGCGCTGTGCGCATGACGAGCTGAGCTCGTCACGACCCCACCCGCGATCGGAATGTCCAGCATACGAGCGGAATTCCGATCGCGGTCAAGGGGTTAATATATAAGGTTGTGTACCAACAAGAACAATCAAGTGTTTTCTTTTGTCAGACCACAAGAGGAAAAACACTACAACCTGAAACACTATTGTGGCCATTATTGTGACACATTATCCTAATTAGCCATACAATAATAGATTGTATATCAGTGACATTTTTGCTGACAAACCATCAGAACAGTAACTACTCAAGAGTCCAGACTATTAGCACAGGAGTCCTCCTATTTTCTAAGCTTTAGGTGGTGTTCAACAAAATCCATGGCGTTACCAGGATGCGTGAAGAACCGTGCCTTACTATTGTGTTCATCTCGAAGTCTTGCCGGGTAAAGCCTCGAATACTTAACAGCTCTCTCATGGAGAGCTTTCTTAATCTCTTCGAAGGATCTGCGGGCCTCCTGACCCGCCTTTGTGAAGTCAGGAAAGAAAGCAAATGCAGAGCCCTCTAATCGAAAGTATGGGGAGACACTGTTGAGTTTGAGCATTTGTGCTATTATAGGTTGAGATTGCTGACTGGGCCTCGGCTTCAGAGCCAGTGAATAGTGCAAACACAAGGAGATGATGGACTGTGCGCTGAAACTTTTCAGACACTCCCCCCCCAGTCACAGATCTGGGTTGAATCTATCATCGTTCTTTAGCTCACTTCGCCACCCCAGTAACATGAAATTGTTTGTCAAATCTCTCCTCATATCGTTGTTTGACCGCCCTGCATTTTCTGCCTTCTTAATTGTGGAACCGGTGCACTATTCATTGGCAAACACAAGGAGATGATGGACGGAGCTCTGAAACTTTTCAGACACTCGCGTCCATCATCTCCTTGTGTTTGCCAATGAATAGTGCACCTGTTCCACAATTAAGAAGGCAGAAAATGCAGGGCGGTCAAACAACGATATGAGGAGAGATTTGACAAACAATTCCATGTTTGTAGTAGGCGTAACCTCTGGGATACCCATTATTTGCACATTATTTCTCCCTGTGCGCCCCTCAAGATCTTCAATCTTGGCACAAATAGCTTTGAATTCCTTGGTCAGAGTCTCGATTGTCACAGTTGATTGGGTCCAGCCATCCTCCACTTTGAAATTCTTGTTTTAGCCTGGGAGATTCTGGCAACGTCTTTATCAGCACGCTCTTCAAAGCCATCCATCTGGTATGTTAATGAGTCCATTTATCCATCTATGGATTTAAGGCTTATTTGACATCTGAGAACATTGCTACTAAGTCAGAACCGGGGGTGTCTGTGATGACTGATGATTGATCCGCAGGGGGGCTCTCTACACACTGCTTCGCAAATTGTAGCTTTAACTGTCTTGTCTCAGATTTCCCATTGCGACATGGTTCCACGTTCAAGTCTGGTCAAGGTAGACCACTGTCTGCGTGAAGTACCAGAATGGGTCTGGTTGTAATGTCGCTTAAGTGCCTGTCACCTCCCTCAATGCAGAAACAACGTGGGGCCCCCAAACTACGATTGTATGTCACCAGCCTTGGGATCGCGGTGTGAACCTCAACAGGCCGCAGGTGCGGAAATCAATTGGAGTGTCTCCCTGCAGTTGGCAAGATCAAGGTTGTAATCCAATGCACACAGTAGTACTGCTGAGTTTTGCTCCTCACACCACATGTTGCTGCACTAAAATCATTTGGCTCCCTTCAATTTGTCCCCTATGAGCTGGCATCGGGTATTGATTTGTCTATCTTAACTAGTGTAGGGGCCAGCGAGCTACCTCTTCACCTGGCCTCGCCGCACTCAGTGCCTCGAAGTGACTGGGTTCGCTGCCGAGGAGCGCACGGCCAGGTAGCTGCCAGTCCCGCCTTCTCAATTGACCCTGGTTGTCAGGCCCTAGCAAGCTTCCCCGTCAGTCCTCCTCATCTTGTCTGCATTTACCGCGTCTCATGGCAAGCAGAAGGCCAACTCCTCAGACCGTGGGCACAGCACACACACGGGGGTGGGGTGGAACACTGCTCCCCAATCCTCCCCAATCCTCCTAAAGCCAGCTTCAGTTCGGGCCCCTCCCAGGTGACTTGCTCAGGGGCCTCGGGCACCCTCAGCGCCACCGAGCCACATGCTCCCAGCCACTCATCAGGGCCACTCCCCCTCGGCCCAAGATGGCGAGGGTAGGCCAATCTAGACTGTCTGTCTTTGTTCATCCCCACGGTTTCCTTTTCGCCCAAACCTTCACCAAGTCGTTCTTTGGCACCTCCAACATTTTAAGCATGCTTCTGCCACAAATTAGCTGTTGCGGGTAGGGAAATATATCAATGAGACTCGGCCGGCCGACGGAGCCGAACGCTCAGGTGGCTGTCACGTAGCTGGCTGTCTAGCACTCCCTTCTGACTGTCTATCGTTCCAGCAGCTCCAAGAGGGCCATTGATTGTACTGGAGGAACCAGTGTTTGATATTGTCTATTGTTTTGCCATTGTTTGGTTGTATGTGGTTTCTAGGCAATTTATACAGTGTTAAGATTAAAAATGCTTTTTGCGAGTTAAAATAAATGTAGAGTGAGTCTGATTTAGGATGGTCTTTGTGGTTTTTTTAAGTGTTTGGCTATGTGTGCTAAAAGTCTTTTTTGTTTTTAGGTCTGGCTTGACAGCATACCTATCAACTGACATCATGTGATCCACCTAATAGGGGTTTTAAGGAGCACTTAAGGAAAATAACTTTGGCTCCACCCAAATTTTGGTAGCTAGAAGTACTTGTTTTGATTGGGCAAAAGTTGTGGTCTTCCACAAAAGAAGTGCTTGCCCTCCACGGAGGTGTAATCGTTTTGTTTATTTATCCAACTTCCCGAGCTTAATGCTATTAAAATGTCTTATTTATCTAGGTAAATTACACTGTTTTCTCTGGCAGCAGCACAGATGGGAAGAGAGCCATCGTTGACTTTAGATTTTAGAGTGGAGTTTTGTTTTTGAGAGTCCAGGGTTACACTAATCTAAATGGATTTTTAGGTCTGTCATGAGGTCTGTCATGACAGTGCAACTGTTGTAGGACTTTATTTGATCAACAAAAAAGAGCTTTCAGAGTAATACTGAGAGGGGGGCTTAGGGTCCAACCACATGTTGGTTCCTCTGAATACAGAATTTAATTGGGTCGAATCTGTGTACTTCCACTAAAAAAACTGCATGTATTGCACTTTTTGGCTTATTGCAAAGTTTATACTGGATACAGCAGGACTGAGTTGGATATGGTGGCAAGCTCGTGATCATGGCTATAGGCCTGATATGTTTATTATGAAATGTTATGACAAATGCACTAGGCCCCATGTATTTATTCTGCAAAGCATGTGTTCAAGTCAATGAGCATTTAAGTGTGGATTATTAATACTCTATATGAAAGTTTACAGATATTTGGTTCTCACAGATCACCGTAGTAGGCTGTGGTTTTGGTGTTGGTCTCTCATTCTGGCAAACGGGGATATTGAAGGTTTGCTTTGTGCGAATGCTTGTTAGGCCATCTTAGGACTGAGTATTTTGATTAACCATCTTTAATTTTGTATACCTTTATTATTTTATGACTGTCTGATGGTTGCCTTGTGGAAAAGCTGATGCCCCAAACTGTAGACCTGAATAGGTTATGGTAACAAGCAATATGCCCCTTTTGGTGCACTGAAAATGTTGTGTCCGATGCTATAGGTCTAGTTTGCTTATTATGAAATATTATGACAAAGGCTTGTGGTCTAGCTTATTAGGTGTGAAAAGCATATGTTAAAACCGGTAGGCCTTTAACAGTTGATGCTACGGACTATAGACTGGCATTTTGTTACAGGTAACCTCACAGGTTACCGGGATAGACAAGCGTTTTGGCATTGACTAACCACGCTGACATACCCTGTGGGAGTTTCACTGTGGTGACTCTTGGTAGGCCCTTTGAGAGGGGTGTAATATTGTTTTGTAAGTTGTATTTTTGTGCATAGTTGTAATTTTATAACTGTATTCATGATGGTTGCCAGCTTATGTGCATTTAAGTAGGCAGGGTAAAGTCTAAAGCCAGTGTGAAAGGGTATGTGCTTCATCGGTTCATTTGGAAAGTCATGCCAGATTTCATAAGTTTGATCTGTTTATATTGAAAAGTAGGCTTTACTTATGAATTGTGACAAGATTATGGTGAAGGCTATTGGATTTTTTATTTTATTTTTTATTTATTAACCTTTAAACAACATGCTTCCATAAAAGTTGTACATTATATTCAGTAGTGGAGCCGCACATACAAAAACAACGACATTCACAATGTACCGTTCCTCGTGATTCAAAATAGTCTTTGTGCTATCGTGGATGATACAAAACCACTTACACCCTGGTGGAGGGTTCCCGTCATACCATCGAAAAAGCCCCCCTGTAAGCCATCCATGCTCCCCAGATCTTTTCCCATTTCTGTGGACACCCTCTACTCTGGTACACAGTTTGTTCCGCCCTTTGACACCTGTCCAAATCATTTTTCCAGCCCTCCACCGATGGTACCTCACCAGCGCCCCATAGTCGTGCAATATTTCTTTTGGCCGCCAGTGCGAGCCAAACTGTGGCCCCTTTGGGCCATACTATCTCTCCTGTCACTCCTAATATATGCCACCGGAACTGTGGTGCCCACCACCGCAGACATTATCTGGGCCAGGTTCTTCCAGTATTCTTGAATCTTAGGACATGCCCAGAGGATATGGAAGAATGTCCCGGTCTCACCACATCCCCGTACACATTGCTCCGACATACAAAAACTTATACGGTGTTGTACTGTCCTAGGGACATATGATCTATGTAAAATTCGGAGCTGAACTAAGCAGAATCTTGCCAGGCTATTGGATTTTAAGGGTGGATTACATTACACTTTACTAAAGCCTGTAGGCAGGTATTGTTACATGGAATCTTGAATATTATTGTTGTAGGCAAGAGCTTTGGTGTTGGTGACCCACCTGAACAAACCATGGGGATAGACGATTTGCACTATGGTAATCCTTATTGGGCTCTATTAGTAGGGATTTTATATTTTGACAAATGTATTTTGTACATATTTGTAATTTTATTAAGGTATAAATGATGGTTGCCTTGTGGAAAGGCTTATGACCAATACAGTAAGTCTGAGTTGGTTATGGTGACAAGCCAATGATAAAGGTTTTAGGCCTAAACCCATCAATGACACAAAGGCACTTTCATTTATAAGTCAGAACTTTTGACATTGCCAGTGCTTGTTCTCTTTACTGGTGATGTCCATGGGGATGCGGGGGAGTCAGGGGGAGAAATCAGCTGTCCTGTTCTCATAACATAGTGCTTTCTATATAAGCATCACCAATCAGGTCAGTGTCTTGTGATGCAATGTTTTGTGGTTAAGTTGTATGGTGCATGACCCTGCTGTTAATTTCGCTGAGCTTTACCTACTATGTGTATTTGTAGCTTAGTGCACGTGATGGTAAGAAGTTTGTGTTGCGTGTGCTTGTCATTGCTATGATTTCTAAATACATATTAAAATGATAATGTGTGGTGTTATGGTGCTTATAGTGTGTGGTTGTTGGATAAAAGTTAAGGCAAAGATTGTGAGTTATCGGAGTACTATTGGTTGTGTCTGGTAAGGGCTGTCTGTAATGTATTAAATGCAGCTTGTGTATTGGTTTTGGATGTGGATGACGAGAGTACTTGGTTTAAAACTAATTGTTCTCCAATATCATCAGAGTTGATTTTATGCATTAGTGTAGTCTTAGTTGGTTCTTTCTGAGGAGAGTAGTCAATCTTTGCTTTGTGTGAGAAAGGCACAAGCAGAAAAACACAAGGAGAGACCATGCAATATTCAGTGTCACGGATATACAAACTGCAGTCATATGCTTAGGCTCAAAGCATTAGTAAATACTGAATAAGGGAACATCAAGGCTATTTGACCTTGGTGTATTCATGATAAGAACAAGCATTGGTATAGCCAATAGGTCTAGCCTTTCGGAACTTATAAGTGTTTAGCCATGCAGCACATTATCACCCACCGGGCAGATTTCTGTAATGGAACTAGTACTTATGTAAAGTGCATTGATACCTTCATTAGCGCTACATAATGCAAAAAATAAAAAGGAATGAAAGGAGAAGTGCTTGCAGATTTCTGAGGTGGGGGAGCGAAAAGATGCACTCTGAAGTGCCGGTGCTGAGCACCGGAAGCCACCGGCTCAAATTAAGCACATTGTGCCAGATGTCCTATTCCCTCTGAGGGGGGGATGTTGATTCATTTAGACCCGTCTATACCCAGTAGCGTAGCCAGCGTGTCATGGCCCATAGTGCAAAGGAGCTAATAGGACCTCCTGGCTGCTGTTCGAATTAAAAAAACATAGCTATAATCAGTGCTAAGTGGGCCCCTCAGGCTTCTCTGCCCCGATGCCACTGCACCTGTCCCACTAATTAAAGCCACAGCCCTGGCTAGTCCGTGTCTCAGTAAGAAACATTACTGGCACACTAATAGTGGGCTGGGAGGGAAGAATTATGCAAATAGGAAGTATGCTTTAACGCACGCAGTAATTTAGCTTTTTTGTAATTTTGGAAACCAGTTGTACCTGAATCAGCAGTGACTGTAGCAGGTTTCCTTGATGGCTTTAGTTTATAGAAAGTTATGCATTGGTGAACTTCCAAGTTCAGCCGTGCATGAGCATGACAGCAGGTATTAGGAGGTGGGGGGCTGTGGGTGGGCGAATATGTTAGATATTTTCTCATAGCAGCCGCGGCAGAGTGGGGCAGCGGTCTTTTCAGGGCCCCTTGCCGCAGCCCTCTTTCATTTTCAAAACGCTCTCTATTGATCTCGAACAATACAAAACCCGAGCTAGAACCGGTTCAGACCGGCAGTAGGAAAGGGGGAGGAAAGGGAAAAAAGCTGCCACTTTGACGTGCTTCTAGTGAGCGAGCGCCAAGTGCAGTGCAGCTGAGAGGTGCCAGCCGCGGCGTACTGTGGCCCAGCAGCGGCGATTACTCAGTAACCGCCGGCCATAAATGGTGCTCAGTGCGTGTCTCGGGGAAGCACATCTGACAGCGGGCAGCCACGGACGGGCGCGTGACAGCCGCCGAGGCTCCTGCGGCCTCCACCAGCCGGCCACCATCAGCACCTCGGCTTAAGCCAATGCGAGCCCCACCAGGGTGCCCGCCCCGGGGAGTGGGCGCACAGGTAACACTGGCAGCGGGGTGCGCAGGTGGGCAGAGCAGTTCCTGTGCACTCGCGCCGCGCTCCTGCTTGCAGTCAGTGCCGTGGGCAGGAACAACGCAGTTTGTGTGGGCCAGTGGGTGGCACACTGACAGGACAGCTTTTTTGGAACCCAGTTGTACCTGAATCAGCAGTGACTGTAGCAGGTTTCCTTGATAGTTTTAGTTTACAGAAAGTTATGCATTGGTGAACTTCCAAGTTCAGCCGTGCATGAGCATGACAGCGGGAATTAGGAGGTGGGGCGCTGGGGGCTGTGGGTGGGCGAATATGTCAGATATTTTCTCATAGCAGCCGCGGCAGAGTGGGGCAGCGGTCTTTTCAGGGCCCCTCGCCGCAGCCCTCTTTCATTTTCAAAACGCTCGTATTGATCTCGCACAATACAAAACCCGAGCTAGAACCGGTTCAGACCGGCAGTAGGAAAGGGGGAGGAAAGGGAAAAAAGCTGCCACTTTGACGTGCGTCTAGTGAGCGAGCGCCCAGTGCAGTGCAGCTGAGAGGTGCCAGCCGCGGCGTACTGTGGCCCAGCAGCGGCGATTACTCAGTAACCGCCGGCCATAAATGGTGCTCAGTGCGTGTCTCGGGGAAGCACATCCGAGAGCGGAAGCACATCCGAGAGCGGGCAGCCACGGACGGGCGAGTGAAAGCCGCCAAGGCTCCTGCGGCCTCCGCCAGCCGGCCACCATCAGCACCTCGGCTTAAGCCAATTCGAGCCCCACCAGGGTGCCCGCGCCGGGGAGTGGGCGCACAGGTAACACTGGCAGCGGGGTGTGCAGGTGGGCAGAGCAGTTCCTGTGCACTCGCGCCGCGCTCCTGCTTGCAGTCAGTGCAGCGGGCAGGAACAACGCAGCAAGCAGTTTATGTGCGGGCCAGTGGATGGCACACTGACAGGACAGCTTTTCTTGCGAAGTTTAAAGGCAGCCAAGAGGGTGGAAGGCGAAGCCTTCTGATAAACGCAGCGAAAGTGAAAGCATTTGTAACCTGACCCAAAACAGATGGCAGCCTGCGCGCCGCTGCTGGCTCCAAACAAGCGCGGCGAACGCGCTAATTAAAAACAGATGGCGCCCCTGCTCGTAACCGCAAGCCGTAGGACGTGGGCGGATACATTTCATGGGGAAGGTGGGACATGCACCCGCCTTTGCCCAATTGCGTGCTGTCTTTTTTAGAAAGACCCACGCAAAGCCCAGTAGAAAAAAATGTTTTTAAAAAAACACACGCACGAGCGTGTGAAAAGTCCTGAGTGATTCCAAGAGGTCGTTTTCCTAGAACAGCGCATGCGCACTGCGCTAGGCTCGACCTAAAAACTGGCTTGAGGGATCACACCACAGATAAATGTAACATAATCCACAATTAAATCATCTTCACCCTTTCGTTTGCCACTGGAGAACTTCGCTAATCTGAGCATTTTTTTGTACAATTGTTGTCTAGAGCCTACTTTAGTTTTCTTTTTTCCACTTTTAAATTAAGGTCTTTTTACATCAGGCTGTTCTATACAGGGTTAACTCACAACTGAGCTTGACATCATGCTCGACAAAGCACATGCAGCATGTTGAGAGCTAAGCTGCTTGCTTCCTAATAAATGATTATCACACAAACCTCACCAATACGAGAATCCCTTCACGGGTTCCATGTCAATGAGCACACTAAATGCAGTACAAGGTGCTCCTCCCACCAAGTCTCTAATCAATGCGGGCTATCTTTTGGTCCAAATTCAGTTTTTCTATTTTGGTTTCCAAGCTTCAGTCATTAACCTTGTTCTTCTTGAAGGTAGACCTCAGCACCAAGAGGCTATATAACTGTCTTAAGTGGGCTTTATAAATACAGTTTAACTTAATAAGGCAGAGAACCCATAAACGAGGGGATGAGAGAGGGGCCCCTAAATTGGCAGACTTGAGATGTGGTGGTGTGTACTAAAAAAGAAATCACTTCATTTTAGCATAGTTCAATATTCAGCTGCACACAATTGTACTCAATGTACAGTATTGGAAAATGTGGATCACCTTTAGAAAACACATTAAAAAAAGACAGTTCTTCAAATATATAGTAAATCTTCAGAACCACAGGACAGAGTCTGATATCTAGGTCTGCATTTTTACCTTAATTGTAGGTGAATGGAGCTTGAATGTCTCATTAACATGTGAATAGATAGCCAATGCTCCAATTACCAACTGACAGATACAACTATCAAATGTACCGCTGCTGTAAAGAGACATTGTAGCTGCTGGCATGCACCCAGGCACTGGCAATTTCATCTAAAGTAGATCTAAAAGATGCACTGATAAAATGGATAAAGTATTATACCGAAATACCAAGGCTTATGATAAAGTTGCAAATTATTGTGTGAAGTAAGAAACATTTTAAAAGATCTCACATTCTAGTAATCAAGTGATGGAATAGGAGCTCCTTCGGACATGGGTTATAAAGTTGCTTGATCTCTACACTTGGGTTCACTTTTATGGCTTTAAATGTAATGTAGGACAAAAGGACAGTTATCCTCACTCTGCTTAGCCAGGAACAGAACTTGGATTTGCAATAAAATAAACTGAAATAAGAGTGTGCCGTCTAGTGTGGCAGCCCAACTAAAACTGCATGGACATAGACCAAAGAAGCAACAGTCCTTTCAAACAATTAAAAGTGCATGGGTGGATGGCACCAAAGAAGTTACTGTCTTTGTAAGTGGTAGATACTGAGAAATAGAATCTGCTGCATACCGGTTAAAGCTGATGACCCTGGACATAATGAGGGAGTCTGGAAACCAAGAAAAGAAGTCGGCAAACTGGACACTATTTAAAAAAAAAAAAATGGAAACAAGGTGTGCAGGCTTTGTAAAATCATATCAAATCCCAATGAGGGTAGAGTAAGCACTAGAAGCAGATGGGCAGGTTGAAAGTTGCTCCTTGTCCAATAATTTTGGAGGAAGGGGACTAGAAGTAGGTAATTTTAAATTAAAAGGTAATTAACATGAAAAGAAAAACCTATTTAAAACTAAAACAATTAATTGCCACCTGACCTCACCAGGAATCCAAGATCCCTGCAAAGAGAGAAATCTGCACACCTTGTGAAAATATCACCAGCACGGAGTTTGTGACGCAAGCCTGGCATCACAAGTTCCAAGACAGTTTTGGGAAACATTAGGACAGAAACTCTCCAAAACAAGCTCATTCCCTGTGACTTCCCTTCTGTATTCATCATCATATGTCATCAAGACGTCTTAGTAAGCTGACGTATTGCTGATGACAAATGATGTGTTCAGCAGGTCATGCGTTTGAATCCGAAGAAGGGCAATAAGAAATGGTAAGTTGTGCTAGATAAAAAAAACAAGTTTTTATATGCACCCAGCACACCAAATGTTTACGCTTGGGTAGGCGTCGGATGATTATTTTTTTTTACATATGCAGTTAGATCAAGTCAATTAGATCCATTGACTGGGCTCCTAACGATAATTTTACTATTCAACTGTTGCCCATCTGATTGTGGGGACTGTCCTCTTTGCCAGTTAAATTTCAACCCATCTGCACGCTGTTTCTTTTTTTGCGCTCTCCACAAACAGCGTTTCCACCTATCTTGCCTAATATTATTTTGCCCTTCTCTTCTACTTTCGACCCGTACCGAATGAAGGTAGATTGTTTAACTGCTGCAAAAGAAAAGTGTGTGCTTCCAGATTGCTTGTTAAAAAGTAGATGCAGACATAAAAAAAGTAAGTGGGTGACCTCCTACGTTTGAATGAAACTCTAAATCATAAGCTCCACTGACCCTCTAGGAGAAATTGGGTTAATTATTAGATGGCACTTTGATCCAGTGATTTTCAGTAGATAACAGAAATGTTAAACAACACTTCCTGATTTGACAAAAATAAGTCCTCATCTCTAGTATATCTCAGCTCATCAAGTATAGACAGTACATGGTGTATAAGAGCAGGGGGTGCGCCAAAAAATGGGGAAAAGTGTGGGGGCCCTGGAAGAGCTACAGATGCCCTGGGCCGTCAGAGGAGGGGTGCTGAGATGGATCATTGTTGGGCCAGAGAGTGGTCTCCCCGGATCTTTGTCCCTGCTGCTAGTTGTAACACGATGTTTTGTACAATTGTCGCACCACAGATGTAATGGTATGATACATGTTCTTCTGAGCTGTGTTAATAAAAAAAAAAAAGTATAGACAGTACAACTCACTCAGTTCTATATCAGCCTGAGGCCAAAAACCTGCTGATTTCAACAGTCTGCTGAGGCAGCTTGCCAGTTGTTGCCCCATTTTAGTAATGGCCAAAGGAGAGCAATAGGGCTGTCGTTCTGCAGAACACTGTTGGCTTTTCCCAGAAGTGACGTTAGTGTGCCTTTTCTTTTACACAAGAGAAACCTAACCTTCAAGTGATGCCTTAATTGTCCAAGTAACGGCTGGAGCCTGTGTTTGGAGCGTAGAGATTGGGCCTTGGTCATTTGGTGAGCCAGATTTAAGTTGCGACAAGGCATTAAAGACTTTGAAATCCGGGCTACCTCCAGCTTGGTGGACCTCTTAGCGGAGAAAATTTGAATGGAATGTCTGTATTGCCCTGTCTAATGGCCTTATAATTGTCAGAAACGTTTGAAAAGCCATCGCTAGATTAGAGCAGGCTAGATCTTTTGTTAACTTAAACTTAAAGGAGGCTTAGCATCCTGCTGTTTCTAACCATTGGTTGGCTTCATCGTCACTCATTTCCTCGCTTCTTATTAGTCAGCATGTGCCGGTTTCATTTTCTCGGAGTGGGTTTGTCCCTTCGATGGAGCATGGACCAAGTTCTGGTTAATTTGTTTATTAGTGTCCTCCTTCTGCTCGAGCTTTGATTTAGGTGATTTTTCTTGCTTCCTCCATCGGTTTTCCCTTTTGCATTTGCTTGCCCCCATTGTTGATGGCAGCCTTCCGTCGTCGTTGTTTGCCACTTGCCACCATCACTTCTTTGTTGCTTGGCTTCTCTTTATAGTTTTCACCTCCTCTCGTCCTTGTTGCTAGCCCTCCCCTCTCTCCCGTTGTTTCTTGCACTTCCGGTGTTGTTTGCAGGCCTCAAAAAATCATAACAATGTTACCAGATCTTCAGGTCTCGTGACTTGAGTAATCTACTCGACCTAACTGTAATGTACTTGACCCGTAAACTGGTCTCAAATTGTGTGATCCTAGGCAAATATTTTACAGAGCTGCCTTTTTCGTTATCAGATATGAGAGCGCCTTCAATTCTGCAAGTTCGGCATTTCTGCTGTTCAAAAAACTCTTTTGTTCGATATAATAGACTAAACCTTTGCTCCATATACAATAAGAATATAGCCCACAAATAGGGTGCACATGACCCCTGACTTGCCTCTTGGGTCAATAGTAGCATTGTCATAAGGGCAGGGTCAAGAATGTTTCTCAGTTCATGTATAAAAGTCACTTGTAATAAATAAATTACTACAGCATGATGTGATCGCACACTGTAATTTACAAACCTCACATTTTCCATTGAAATGGCCACAAACATTTAGATTTAGATTTATAAAGCGCATGGCTACCCGCAGGCTTCCCAGCGCTGCCGAGAGGAGCAGACGAAATGTGAGGTCTCAGGGGAACAGCCAAGTTTTGAGTTTCTTTCTGAAGCACTCCCACGTGCAGTTTTACTGATTATATAACGTACAGACAATCTGTGGAAATTGGGTTTCAGCAAAAATATTTCATTTGCACATTACTAAGTAAAATATCTTTTTTCCATCTCACAAAGTTGCTTTCTTAACTTCTGAAATATATTTTGAAATGTTTGTGCAGTTCATTTACAAGCTATTTAAATGTGTGTTAGAAGACAAAATTGGCATCCTACTGCCTTTCATTTCACACTCTGTACAGCACGATTGTCAGACAGTTCACTTTACAAAGTCATCTAAATTTGCAGTCAGAGAAAGAAAAGTAAACACCATCTTCCAGGATAAAATAACCAGCAAATTGTAAGAAGACATAAGCTGGCATTTGACTTCTGTCTCTCAATGCAGAGCAAACCGAACAAGATGTAAAGGCATCTTTACTGCTCATTCACTTTCTGAGTGAACAGAAAACCAGGCCATAAAAATAACTTGGCCTGATAAACTCTTACTTGCCATAGCAAGCGAGTGAGTGAGTAGATTTCTTAAGGCCTTTTGCGCCTCCCCCCCCCCCAACACCCTTCAGCCATTGCTCCTTGCCCCAACTCCCTCATGCCAAAGGAAAAAAAAAGTGCTATGACTTGGCCAGTGCTGGCCGTGTCGTAGTGCTTGTGTATTTATATATATATTTTTTTTAATCCAGCCTGGGGAGCCAGAAAATGAGTTCTCCAGGGTCCATCAGTGGGTTATTTCATTCCGCACTGTCCTTGTCTGGATAACGCTCTGAATATTAAGACGGATGTTAATAGCAGCTATATTAATTACCACACATGCTCTTCCTTGCAGGGCTTGGGTCATTGCTGTAAACTAACGGAACCTCATCTATGTTGAAATAGCACTGCTCACAGTATTGCAAAGTACTAGGCCAGACAGAGACTGCGTCAGGGCAGACTTCTCTTGGACTGGCCATCCCGTTGGCTTGGCCACTGACTCCTACAGACGTGCTGACAAATCCTTCCCTGGCCATTCATTTTTGCTTCAGTGCAGGCGACTATATACCACAGATGTTCCAGTCTGCATGTTTTTTTAAATTTCCCATGTGAATTGCCCTGTTGTGCCATAACCTGTGGCACTTAATTTCTTGGTACCACCCAGTACCAACTCTAGTGCTCCCTGGCCGAGCTCTAGGCTGTTTCAGAGAGAAAGTGTCTCCTCTACCTATTTCAGTGGGAGTGGTCTCCTTGGACTGGCTGCAAATGCATTGCCTTAATGGTGAATACAGGGCTGCAACCTTTTTAGCTACGTACCAGAGGAAAGTTTTACTGACCTCCAGCAGTTAAAACCTGTGCAGTCTCTCATAATACAGAAAATGCTCTTACTCCCTTCCCCACTGGAAGTATGCAGTATAATCTATTATGAATTTCTGTGCCTTTGTTAAAAGGATTATATCCCTGCAATATAGTTATGGTTCGCCAGCCCTGCGGACATGCCTTCTCCTTTCTCCTTAACCGTGCACTTCCACGCCCATACATGCACTTTTACAGTAATGTATGGTTCAGGTGGGCAATACATAAAACCAGCATATGAGAACTATTCCCCTTGTTGTTGTTTTTAAGCCATGTTGTACAGCAGCACAACTGCATCATAGTTGAAAGTAAAGAAAACGCTATGACGCGGCCGGCATTGCCTGCGGTACCGTTTTTACTTGTTGACTTTGTCAGTGCTTGTTTTTGGCTGTCAAAGGAAGGAAAATAACAAGGAAATTGGTCAGAATTCAAGTTCTGCAGTAATAGTAAAGTAATTGCTTGAGTAGATAAGAATTGCAATTCACAATAAAATCCACTCTGAGTGATTTAAATGAATATCAGTTGCATGATCACAAAAATCTCAATTTTTTTTTTACCTTCTATTATTAGCAGCATAGTAAAATATGTTGCTAAAAAGAGCGAACAAGCCAAATTCATAGAAACTGAACTGGTCCTGATATACGGTATGTAATAAAGTCATTAATCATGGATGCTGTTAAGGATTTTATTCTTATTAATGATTTCTTCCCATAACCACTCCCCAAGTCTAAGGTGTGTTATTTTTTTGTTTTTGTTTTTGTTTTTTTGTTTTCTTTGCTGGCGTCGTGGTGCTGGAATAAGATTTACATGAAGAAATTAAACAAAATAATTACCCGTGGTGTCAATGACTATGACAAACTGATTATGAAATCTGATAAGTCAGTTATTTTTTTTGTAAAATCTATAACCAATTGTATACAGATGGTTTGGTCCCCGTTCTCCCTGCAGTATCATTCCCTACCCACCCGGTAGGGAGAACTAACCCTCGCATTAGTGCTAATGCATTAGTGTCCATAATTGTTCCAATCTTTAGCTACAAGCCACTGGAATGTTACCGCCCTACTTATTGTTGAGTTTGAGTCCCTGCTATGACAATAATACTTTATTGAACATCGTGGAAAGATAACCACTCTTTTTACTAGCAACTATTTGTATGTAGCAATGAAAAGTACATGTATTCTACATCTAAGAATGAAAGGTTCTTAGTGGCGGAAGATTATTCTCGACTAGGGGGGCGCGAGAGGGCGCACAGCGACATGGCTGCGATGTAACGCAGCTCCGCCGGACGGAGCAGAAAACGTTTAAAAATCCTACCGTTCCTGCTCTCATAACCTGCTGGAAACGACAGTGTCGAGCTGCTGTACCCCCCCCAGCAACTTCCGAAGAGCTCAGGAGTCCTCCTTCTGCTGCTCCTCATTGGTTTCTCGACGATCTCAGCCCGCGCTCGCAAGATGGCGGCCCCGTTGTCCTCGGTTCAGCGCTGAAGCCCCACAACCAGCAACGCGCCCTGGCGCCGCCTGTGGTTAACGGCTGCGGACTTGCTGCAATTAGAGCATCGCGACGCACACCACCGTGCGATTGCACATCCGCAGGTGAGAACTGAGTGCTGAAAGATCCGCGTCCAGGCGGTGACCTTCCCGGACGAGCGCTGCTGCGGTGGTGAGGAGTGCGGAGCATCTCGACCTCCGGGGGCACATCGCTGCGTCAAGGCGCCTGAGAGACCTGTGGGGCGACACTGTGCGAGCTTCTGCTCTGCCCCGCTAACACGCCGCCTCACCGGCCTAGCCGTCACGCTAGGCCGGACTTTGCAAATCCATCCCCGGAGCGGAGAGATTAAGACGGCGGCGTGGGCATACCTCCTCCCTGGGGTCCTTAACTGCACCGGTGCCGCCGCTTACCGATAACGGAGCCGCGGGGCTCACACCTGCCCATCCACGACCCTGACGCATACCGGCGGATCGGCAGGGTGCCCTGGGACAGACATACAGACAAAAGGGGCAATAATAACGCGCACATTGCTGTTTGGACTACTCGGCGATTGTGCACTGCATCTCCTCAGCCGCAACATCGGCCGCCTACTGTTGCTGCTTGCACACGGAGGGTCATCATTGACGTGTCATGTTGAAGAGGTAGGCCCTTTGCTCGCGGATAGCTACCTCCCCACTCCCTGAGCCGTTTCTATACCAGGGGGTGCACTGTGGACTGTCTAGGTATTGCCGGTTCAACAGAGCCGCACCGGAACATATCGCATACGCCACAATCTGCGATCAGCCTCCACGCAGGGTCCTGCACTTCAATATGGGGAAATCTGAGGCAGCCAGCCTCGGCTGACCTTCGAACCACGGCAGTCCAGCAAGTCTCGACAACAGGCGGCGTCGGACTCGGAGGCCGATGCCCCCCCAACCAGTCTCACATCCATCGAGAAGACCTTGCTGGCCGTACAAAGCAGCTTGCAAACGATAGACGGCAAAATCGACAGCTTAAACCTCCGTATGGATCACATGTCCGCTATACTTGACAAGCATGCAATGCGGCTGGGAGAGGCCGAGAACCGCATCTCGGAGGCCGAGGACGGACTGCAACAGACGACCGAGAAAACGCTCGCCATGGAAAAAGTGCTCGCTGTGATCCAGGCGAAGAACGAAGATTTGGAGGCCAGATCCCGACGTAATAACATACGCATAACGGGCCTGCCAGAATCCACCAACACCGGGCGCCTTGAACCATACGTCGAGAATCTGCTCCAAGCTATTTTCGGGGCCGAGAACCTCTCAAAAATGTTGATTGTGGAACGTGCTCACAGAACTCTGATAGCCAGACCGCCGCCGGGAGCCCCCCCGAGACCTTTGATAGCACGTTTACTAAATTATAGAGATCGAGACACTATCCTACGGCTAGCTCGAGAAAAAGGAGATATTGTGCATGAGGGGAACCATCTTGCTTTTTATCCCGACTTCATGGCAGCGGTACAAGCGGCGCGAAAAGAGTATCTCCCAGCCAAGAAGCTCCTTATTGCTGAAAAGATCCCCTACGCAATGTTATATCCTGCGCGACTGCGGATAGACATCGACGGGAACACTAAGATCTTCCACAACCCCAAATCTGCAATGGATTTTGTGAAAAACCTCAGGCGACGCCAACGTGACACTTCCAACCGCACTGACAGCGATGAGGATGCAGCTCACCAGCGGGGCTCGGAATGAAGACATAAGACGTCTGCCTGCCTCCACTGGCAAGATTCGTGTGGACACCGTGGGGCGACGACCGTGGGCGTCGTCATTGGACATGGGAGCTTGTACTGAGTTTGTAGAAGCTGCATTTCGTCTCCTGGTTGCTGAACTGGCAGATAAGATTTCATTGATATCTGGGGGGACTGTTTTGTTTTGCTTCTTAGTTCTTTGACTTTAATATGCAAGGTGGGAACATAGTTGACGGGGTCTCTGTCCACCTCCCATATATCTTAGGAGGAGTACTGTCTCTATGCGCCCCATTGGGAGATCCCCAACACTGTGGGTTTTGTGTGTTTAGCTTTTCTTCTTTGGGGGAGGGTTCTGGGATGGCTTTGGCAGGTTGGGGTTGCTGAAGTGGGTGGAGGGATGGGGGGGTGGGGTTCCGGGACTGCACCGACGTGGGGCATCTTGGTGGCTTTATTACGTTTTCAGGCATGGGACAGAAATCTGGGACACGTCGGGTTCACATCTGTTTGTTTTTCTTGCTTGTACCATGGATAATGATCGTGATTACATGTACTGCACTGTCTGATTTATATGTCAACTCGCACCTAGAGGATTCAAACACCACCACCACTATGGCTTTCGGGGATAGGTGTACATTTCTAACGTGGAACGTTCGCGGACTCAACACTCCTCAAAAGATCAGAAAGATATTTGCATATTTGGATAGGCAGGGAATACAGGCTGCACTACTACAAGAGACCCACCTTACCACCAAATCGGAGACTGGGTTGGCACGTAGATGGGCCGGTTACAAATTAGCTTCGTCTTATTCTGCTTATGCTCGAGGCGTTTTGATCCTGATCAAAAAAGGTATACCATTCATGCCCATCCACACACACACTGATGATGAGGGACGCTGTGCCATGGTCAACTGGGTATGACACTGATTACCATCGTAAATATGTATGGCCCGGTGGTGGATGAACCTCAGGTTTTTCATCGCATGTTCACTGAGTTACGACGCTGGCCGGAATCCACAATAATATGGGGGGGCGATTTCAACACTCATTTGGATCCACTGCGTGACAAGTCCAGTCCTCACGTATCTCGCACACTCAAGGTAGCTCGCTGTATAAGAAATGCTATGGTGGAATTTGGGCTACTAGATGTCTGGCGCATCAGGCATACTGAGGCACACCTCGGCACACATGTCACGCCCGCTCACAATAGTTGGTCCCGCCTGGACTACTGGCTCCTGGGTGAAACGGCCAATTCCTGGGTTACAGAGGTCGAGATTCTACCTCGCACATTGTCCGATCATAACCCTGTGCGCCTGGCGCTCACTATTCCCACGAATCCGCGACGCCCATTCACTTGGAGATTTGCTGCGGACGCTCTTCTAGATCCTATATATGAAGACACTATCCGCACAGCGATAACACAGTATTTTGACTTAAAAGTAGGAACAGTAGACAGCGTGGCCACCCTGTGGGAGGCCTTCATAGCGACTATACGTGGGGTCTGTATCAGCACCACAGCCGGAATACTGCGAGACATTAGGGGTCAATTGCAAAAGGTAGAGTCTTCACTAATGGACCTGGAGCGGGAATATGCGTCTGCACCAAGCGCACCCACACTAGCTCGCATTCATGAGGCGCTCCTGGACCATGATTCACTCGCACAACAGGAGATTAATTACATTTCGCGCAGACACGTCGCCAGATCGTACGGGGAAGGGGGCAGACTGGGCAGACAACTGGCTTTTCAACTGAAGTTCAGGGCCGATTATCATCACATCTCTAAAATAGTGGACGGGCAGGGTGTGGAGCACTACGCACCCCAGGACATCGTAGACCAATTCAGGTATTGTTATAAATCAATATACACCTCTTGTGGGTGCCTGGATGGTGATGCGCTGGAAGACTATCTTTCCGATATAGCCTGTGCATGGTTAGGAGCCGGGCAGCGCGAATACCTCAGTCAGCCGATTGACGAAGCCGACGTCCGAGCCGCTATTCTTTCCCTACCTAATAAAAAAGCGCTGGGGCCGGATGGCCTGTCAGCGGAATTTTATAAAACGTACGTAGATCTGCTAGCACCTCACCTACTCGCAGTCTATGCCGAAGCGCACGAAACCGGCAAGTTACCGCCCTCCCTTCGCCAGGCCGTGATCATAGCGCTGCTTAAGAAAGATAAACCACCGACCGCATGTGATTCGTATCGCCCCCCTCATTAATTAATCTGGACGCGAAAATCCTTGCCAAAATTCTAGCTGCTCGACTCCAGCCGTTAATGTCCCGTTTAATTCTACCCGATCAATCTGGCTTCATACCTGAAAGATCAACGTCCAACAATCTAAGGACCATCTTTGCCATGTTTCATGTGCTTAATCCGGAACTCCCTGCAGCGGCGGTCATGCTAGACGCGGCTAAAGCTTTCGATTCGATCGAATGGCCATATATGTTCCGGGTTTTAACCCGCATGGGGTTTTCATGTTTTTCTACGCTGGGTGCAACTACTATATACCGAACCATCGGCGATGGTCCGGATCGGTGGACTTATCTCCGAGCCTTTTTGCATTGAGCGAGGCACACAGCAGGGATGCCCACTGTCTCCATTATTGTTTGCCATTATGCTTGAACCCTTGGCCTGTGTGATCAGACAGCGGCACAGGGAAGCGGCGCTCAATTTTCACCACCGCCCAGTTGGCATCTCTCTATATGCCGACGATATGGTGTTGTTTATCCGTGAACCCCAGCGGTACCTCGCCCAGGTGCTGCGGGAGTATGTCCGGTTCGGTTTATTTTCAGGCCTCAACATAAACTGGGATAAATCGGTTGTAATACCTCTGACGGCAATCACGGCCCCTCCTAGCATGGAGTAACCACTATTGTGGTCCGCAGAGCCTGTCAAATATTTGGGAGTGTGGGTACACCGTGATCCCGAAGTGGTCATAAGGGAGAACTACGGTAAGGCCTGTGTAGATTTAGAGCAACGGGTGGACAGATGGTCGACACTGCCTCTCTCGCTGGCAGACCGTATAGCCCTGATTAAAATGGTCATCCTGCCTCGCTTCCTGTATCTGTTTAGTAATATCCCTATTAAGTTGACGGCCCATTTTTTTACAACGGTGCGCACCCAACTACTAAGACTAATCTGGAGAGGTAAAACGGCCCGAGTGGGCTGGAGGACACTTACGCTTGACTATAATAGGGGAGGTTTTAATGCCCCAGACTTTTATCTTTATTATCTATGCGCCCAGGCGCAATATGCATTCTATTGGTATCACCCACACGATTTCACACCACACGTAGCCTATCCCACTTGCTGGAATAATCACGCACACACACAGAGGTACACCGAGGGCCGAAATTAACACTTTGGATGTCACTATAGGGGCCTGGCAGTCGATCGGAAAAATCACAAACAAACTCCCCCTGTATGCTCCAGCCCTGCCGCTAGCGCACCATGCAGCGGTCTCGGTGACTCACGAGCCGGGATCAATGAAGTGGTTTAGTGAGGTGGGAATGGATCGTATGCAAGACATATACCTGATGGGCATTTTATCACAGCTGAGGACACACAATATATTGTCAATCAACCTCTCTTATTTCAGTTCGCAGTTCATCCGCTGAAACTTGCACTTAAAAAACACTACACGTCCTTCCCTGCCGAACCCGCCACATCCAAGGCTCTACAGATTTTACTGGTAGCTCCCACGCGGCATCAGATGGTCACTAAATTATACAGGGCAATACGAGACGACATGGTGAGAGATTCTGATAGAAGTCTCAGTCGTTGGAACGAGAAGCTTGAATCCCCACTGACGCCTATAGAGTGGGAACAGATTTGTGCCCCAACATCCAAACTCACTTCTAACGGGAACCTGAGACTCATACATTTCAAATACATTCACCAAGTTTACCATACCCTCTTAAATTATACACCTATGGCCTTAGGGACGCGAGTAACTGTAAAATATGCGGGCATTTAGATGCGGACTTCTGGCATCTCGCATGGTTCTGCACGACGGCACAATATTGGGCCGCTATATTGGACTGCATCCAGCAAATGTCAGGGGCTTCCGTGGAGTGTACACCTGTAGTATGCCTACTTACTCCTGTTCCTGGACTAAAGGATGTGCTCGGTAGGTTTGTTAGAATCGCACTCTTGCTAGCAAAAAGACGCATAGCGCTCACCTGGGAGAGTAAACTAACTCCGCGTCTCAAACACTGGTTCTGCGACATGATATACTGTAAAGTTAATCTCGAATTATACGCCGAAGAACTCCCCACATCCTCTAAACCTAAGGACATATGGGAACCCTTGCAGCAATATCTTTTAAAACGGGCTCAAGCAGAAGAGACCTCTGACATTGGGGAAGGTTGAACCATTTGTCTGTATTTCACCTGTGGTCATGATACTGGAGTGCATCCATTGCATATATCAGCAGTTTCGATGCAATGTCCATAACAGTGTTTTTTTTGTTATTGTATGTGATTATCCGACTTGACACCATGACCGCCCTGTGTGGCGATGACAGTCCCTGTCTCTCTTTTGTTCTTAATAAAACTTAATAAATAAAAATAAAAAAGATTATCCTCCTCTACTTCATTGTGGCGGTCCAAATGATGACAGTGAATCACTTATATAGAACTACCACCTAAAAGAGAGAGCTCCTACATCAAACTCTGAAAGACCCTCGCCGGTGCTTTGATACATTGTTTGATAGAGAGGTCTGTCATTCATGCTTGAATGGACCTCCGATTATAGGGTACCAATGTCTGGGCTTTCAAGGTCCAGGAGGATCCTAATAATTTTTAGGTCTCTTCCTCAGGACATCCTTTGGACCATGACTGCATTCAGTTTTTTTGGCGCTATATTACACACATGGCAATTTTAACTCTAGTTCTTGTTGGGTTGAAACTTCAAAAGGAAATGGATTTATTTTGTTTTGCTAGCAATTTTGGTGCCATTTGGCAAATCTGAACTAAACTTTGCACGCGCCTAACGCCAAAACTGCTAAACAAATTTAAAGCAAACATGGCATGACAGTAGAACTTTACTCAAAGTCTGCTTCTGGGGTTTAGTGTGTATCTCTTCAGTAGTTTTAGCTATATAAGCATTTTAAAAAGTTGACGAGCAGGCTTTAAATGGTTAACATTTTTGTATATCTATTTTGCTTCAGATTTACGAAGCAGGAAATTCAAAAGAAAAAAAATGCAGCAAGATGATTGGACAAGCAGCCTTTTCTCTTGTAGTCCCTTTTAGATCTGTAGTTCCAGAGTTGGTTTCGCAGATTCAAGTGGCCCATTTGTCTGCCGAAAGAGAAATTTCTCTTGTGACAGAGATTTCAGGACTCTGGACTGTTCCCTGACAAAAAAAATGACATGGCAATATAAGGGGGTAGGGTGGGCACACCCTGACCACAGGTCATAGCAGGGGGAGACCATCCTAAGGTCCCCTCTAGGAGCAAAAACCAATTTTTTTTTTTTATGAATGGTGGAATCTGCTAATCCTTTTCGGGAGTCCTGGAACCTCATCACCTAATATGACAGCTGGTGTCCTCTGTATCTAACATGGTGCTGCAGACCCATGTGCCTGATACTGCGAATCTCGAATAGGATCTGCAATTATGGCATGGTTCATTTTTGAGTACCAGAAACCAAGGGAAAGTTTCATGAACCCATGTACCACCATTTAGGTGTTTGCGACTATGGATTCAGAACCAAGAAGCCCTGGAAGAAGAGGCATGGGTCAGAAACACTTGCTAAATTCCAAACTCGGATCGTGAATCCCAAAAAAACTGGCCTTCTGCTGATCAGCGGCTAGCTGGCCCCGTTGGGTTAGATGCACCTGACTGCAACCCACAGCAGAAGGCTGTGTGCGGCGGAGGTTGGAAATGAAATACCTCATAAAAAACACAGAGAAATTCACCCCAAAAAATCACTATTAAAAACTCAGTTATGGGTCTGACTGAACCGCCGAAAACCACAGAAATTCACCAGTTATGATTACCAACTCACACAGCACACTCACACGGATGATAACCATAACTGACTGTTTTTGCATATTTGAGCCAGAACCATAACACATGTGCATATATATATGTGTATATGTTGTCCTTCTGTTCTGCCTTGCTGTTTGCCATGGCATTCCGTGGATGTGAGAACTGAGTAACTAGTGTGTACACGAACACCTTTCTTTTTATTGTAATTTTTTTTTTTGTATTGGGGGCCCTCTGTTCTCTCTCTCTCTCTCTCTCTCTCTCTATCATTAAAAAACCCGCTGCTCTACCCCAGCTGCCCGCTTATCAGTTTCTTCACAGCACACCTTCGCCTATCTCCCTCCTAATTATTATTTTTTTTTTCTGGGCCTGGCTGCTGCAAAGGGCATGTAGGACGCTCGCTTCACTTTTAAGTGCTCTGCCCACTTTATATTTTAATTTTACTTTACTATTCCAAACGATCTGTTGGCCATCTTGTAACAGTAAAGTTTAAAAAAAACTTGGCTACCAGCGCATCGCAGTGCATGCATGTGTATGGCCACGTGTGACTGCTATCTTGCAATGGTTACTAATCCAAGATGGCAACCTTTTCTGCACTTCAATGCAAAAGTCTTGTTCTGCGCAATCATGTGTTGTTACCCAGTGGCAATTACCATTCTAAGAAGGCCTCTATGTTTGTGCATGCATAGTGATGCATGTACACGAATACACCAAGATGCATGCACATGCATGTTTTGTGATGTGCCAGCAGTCACTGTTCCAAGATGGCCACTGTGGAAACCGGCAGCCATTTTGGATTTTTATCTTTATTATTCCAAGATCATCGACAGCTATGTTGGTAACTGTAAAGAAAAAATTCAAAAATCAAATAGCATGCTGAGTGCAAATGCAAACAAGCATTGGAAAACCAATAGGTCTGCACTTCCCTTCTAAAGAAAAGACCTATTGACTTTGCCAATATTTGTTTTCCTTCCACCCTTATTTTCAGTTTTGCTTTTCCTTTTAGAACTGTGAAACTGTTCAAAAGAAATACAAAAATGGATGACCTATTTGTTAGACCAGTTTCTACTTGTCTTTGAATTTTGTATTTCTGTAAGCCTTGTGAAAACCACAGTTCTTTTCTTCTTGTAGTGTATGTTTTCTTAAATGCAGTCTATCACATCGTTTTCTTTTGTCTTTACCAGTGTTTAAATAGTCGTTCTGATTGAGTTAAACTTTGTTACTTTGAAGGTGTTGTTTAATATGCAATTCCTTAATTTCATTGTCAAAATATTTAAATGTTTAGGGGCTGTAAATTTGGAACTGGTCACTTCCCCACTTAGAAGGGCAAGCCAACAGTCCCAACTAGACTAACTAGTAAGCCCATTCTCAAGGCTGTCAAGACACCTGGGCTCATTCGAGGTAGAGTTTGCAAATTATCTAAAGGTATTAAAGTAACTGCAGATCTGCGAGCTGTGCAGTACACAGACATACCCTAGTCAACTGCTTAAATGGTAAATTACCTTTTAAGGCAGCCAGAGGATTGACAGGGAGGACAACCTTTGTATCGAATGATAGGTAATCGCATCTGTTGCCTCAGCCCAGGGAGAACCGTGAATTGGGTTATCCTACTCAGAAACAACTCAAACTCTGTGCCCGCTAAGGGAGGCAAGTAACACCTGTCTCACCCTGCTTTTCCAGTGTCTACCCCTCAGTGGGCAAGATTCCTAGAACTTAATTGTCCATCTTGCTTGCCACAGTAAATATAATGGTAATTTAAGGAGTGGCCCGGACCATGCCCTCCTTCAGGACTGCTACCAGCTTTTAACTGGGTCTGCACAGGTGAAGAGATGGGCAGCGCCATTATTCATCCCCGCTCTTTGTCTTTTTGATTCCTACTGGCTTGCAAGCCAGTACCACTTGTATTTTTGTTTGTACTCTGTTTTTTAAAGGTTTTCCAACAAACCAAAAAAAAGGCTATACAAGGCACATGTTTAAAGTTACGTCCATTGCGCAGAATAGACATAACTTATAGGCATTGCCGTAAATTAGAATGCAAAGATGTCACAGCGTACTGTGGGGCGATAAACGTGGAAGGAGCCCTATTCGGAAGAGCCCCGTGCTAGAAAACATTCTAAAAATCCAGGAACAGGAAAACAAACATACATTTCAAACTCTCTAAGGTCAAGATGCTTCCCAGGTGACCCCAAGTCTTGTGCTATGTTACAGAGCGGCGCATGAAGGGCCTCAACGGTGTCGGAGGGGGGGAGGGTTTGGGGTCAGAAAAGCAGGATCGCCCAGTGTGGGTTGAGCATCGCCTTTGTTGGCGAGGCAGCTGATAAGTCAATTAGTAAAAAAGCTGAAGCGCTCTGAGTTTTGGCGGGGTGAAGCATGTATGCTCCAGACGAGAGAGAGAACGGTTGCCAAATGCATGTGAATCGGGCATCAGTGTTGGTCAGTTTGTGGAATATTGTTGCTCCATTGCCATAACGTTCCAGAGGCGCATGAACCACAGTGCAATGGGAGGGGCCATAGTCTTTTTCCAGGCAAGCGCTATCAGTTGTTTATCAGCACCCAACATGTGACTAATGAGTCTCCAGTCAGTATGTGTCATTGTCTCCAAATCTAGGGGTTGAATGCCCAGTATAACCGTGATGTATGAGGCAGGGAGTGGAAATCCCACCGTGCCCTTGATGTCTCCCAGGATCTCCTTCCAGTACGTAGTGATAAGGGTGCAGGACCACCAGATGTGGCAGAAGTCCCACTGCTCCCTGTTGCAATGCCTGCAAAGGGCAGAAGCAGCGGGATAGATGGTGCAGAAGCATGTTGGTGTGTAGTACCACTGAACCATGAGCTTATAGGCTTTCTCTCATTGGGGTATGCTCCTATGTGTCTTGGGAATGTCAAGCCATTGAGTTTCTCATTGCTTTTGGGAGATGTCGTCAGTGGTACTTGTTTGCCAGTGTGTTTGGTATGCGTGTGTGTGATGAAGCATGGAATGTTGAAGCACATTAGTTTGAGATATCAGTCCCCTAGAGCCATCATATTGCCCTGACCAGCTTTTCAAAGGGGGTGTAGGCCCTGTGTCTCCCTTAATGTTTGGGGGGCGTGGGGGGTGGAGTGCCCTGTGGCGCAGCTGGCAATATTGCAGTCGTGCCAATTCAGTGAGTTTGAAGTCTGATTTGCATTGGCCAAAGGGCTTAATAGTGCCTCCTATGAAGAGATCATGTAAGGTTGTACACTCCCCAGCCACCCAGCTAGGGAATATGTAAGGGTCGAGGGCCGGGGTGAAGTCCAGGTTGCGAGCAATTGGTGTGTTGGGAGACAGGAAGGTGGTGAGGCCTCTCTTAAGGGCTAGTTTGTCCCAGATTTCAAGGACTGTCTTAGTGGGGGTAGCTATGTAAGCACTCCTTGGCCGTGCATTCTTAGGGAACCATGACAGGTCCTATAAGGGGCGACACGCCACTGCTCTATCCATATGGAGCCTAAAGTTTGTCGCTTTCATGAACAACCCACTCCGATATATCATAGATGCGCTGCCCAGTAGTATTCGAAGAGGTAAGGGCATGCTAAGCCTCCCTTATCTCTGGGAAGCATAAGCAAGGAGTTAGAGAGCCTGGGTCTTTTACCATTCCAAATAAAGGAGAGGATGTCACGCTGTAGGTGCAGGATATCCTTGATAGGCGTGGGTAGGGATTGAAAAAAGTATAGGATCCTGGGGAAGATGTTAATTTTTATGACATTGATCAGGCCCAGCCATGAGATGTACAGTAGTTTCCAGCACTGGCGGTCCTCCACTATGGATCGGCGGTGTTCTGGCCAATTAGCTTGTGTCCAGGAGGACAGCACGGAGTTTCAGTTAAGACCAAGGTATTGAATTGTGCTAGGGGCCCAGCAAAATCGGGATAGTCTTTGAAGAGCGGGGATCTCTTGAGGGGGTATGGTGAGATATAAGACGTACGATTTGGTCATATTGATCTTGGAGGCCGAGGCATCTCACAACCACAGGGAGTGAAGTGGCAGGTTGTGTTGGAGTAAGCAAAAGGTCATCCACAAAGGGGCTTAATTTATGGGTTCGTCCTCCAAAAGGTTTGCCCGCTACTTCTACCGTCCACCGAATAGTGATGGCGAGCAGCTCAACTGCCAGAGCAAGAGTAGTGGTGACAATGTGCACCTGTGACGGGTGCAACAAGAGAGGTGAAAGGAGCTCATGTCAGTCTGTTGGCACTAGTGGTGTTCGTCGGATCTACGTATGATGCCATGATCTTAGTGATTATCCTCTGTCCTAGGCCTATCTTACACAGGACTGCCCGGAGAAAAACCCAGCTTACTCTGTCAAAAGCCTTTTCAACATCTAGCGAGAGAAGGCAAGCCAGGATTTTATGCCAGTGGGATTTCTCGATCAGATGGGCAACCCTGCATATATTATTTACTCCCCGTCTGTGATTAAATACAGGGTTGTGGAATTCCTAAAGCCCGACGCCCAAGACATATTGTTTGGGGTCAAAGACAATATATTTTCATGTTTATTTTGTCCGTGGGCCAAGTAGGCCCAAACCCCTGCAGCACAAACCCTTTGGCTGCCAGTTTACAGTACCACATTATGGACCAGAGAAGGGCATTGTCTGCAGTTAAGGTAATATTTGTGCCCATATGTTAATGCTGTTCAAACTTTTACTTATGGATTAATAATGCAAAGCATTTATTATTAGGGTGAGCACTCAAAGGAACTGTTGTAAGCTCGGACTGCGCTACTGACAGTGGTTCCACTATAAAAATTTGTACACACATTTGAAAAGTTTAACAACTTCACGTTTAACAATATAAGGCTATGCATAATGCGCCCAAAATGCTCTCTGATTAGATGCAAATATTTTCACAAGCTTGAAAGCAAGATTGGTGATTCTTTGCTTTCAAAATAAAATGTTGACAAAAAAGCAACTAGGACATTTTTATTTTGCTAAACTACTGTGGAATTTTGGCTACCATTTGTTTGAAGCATCACTTAATAAAATGTGTTAATGAATGCTGCATTTCCCAAAAATATTCATATTGGAAAATCAGTGTAACCAGTGTCAACAAAATTATAGGAAACATGAAAATAAACAAGCATTGGCAAAGCCAATAGGTCTGACATTGGTGGTCAGCCATTTGGTTCTGTCAATGCGTGTCTGGTTTTGTCACAGTTTTTGTAAAACTTTATTGCTGTGAGAGCTGCAGAGCCCTCACCATTATAAACGTACATTGGCAAAAAGCCAAAATTATTTTTTGTCTCAAAAAGCTCCTATTGCCACAGTAGTTCCTTGCACTGAACAAAACTTATTTGTATGCTGATATGCTCATTGTGAAAGAGCAGAAAGCTTTCACTCCCAGTGAAGCCAGCAGATGCATAGATAGCATTTTAATAAAAATGAGAAAAAAAGTCTTGATTAACACCAGACCTAATTAGGGGCCCAATTCTTAAAGAAAGTCACATAAGTGCACCCATGTATATGTCCTTGCATTAGTACAAATTTACGGCTTTCACGAATACACAAGTATTTACAGAAGAAGGCCAGGACTAGGCCTGGTTGGAGTTTTCGGAGCTCCGCTACGCGGAACCCCGCGAAGTGACAGAAAAACTCTGCAGCGCTACACGAGTTCCACAAGCGGCCGTGTGCGATACGTCGCCCTGCTTGCGATGATTTTAAGCGCAGCGCAAGAGGGCGCTGCTTCTTTCTGCTGCTCGAGTAGATGTTCTACTCGAGCGGCAGCTTCCTCAAGGTGAGCGGAAGGTTTCTCAACACGACCGGTAGCAACCAGCCGCGACCGCCCGTGTTGAATAATCTCTCCGGGAGGTGGTCTGGAGATTTTCCTCACTCGTGCTCGTCAACATAACATTGGCGAGCCGTTGGAGAGGAAAGACTTCGTTCTGCGTCGATACGTGGAGTTTTTCAGAACTCCACGCTTTACTCGGAGCACGAAGTGTGTAAAACTCTGCAAACTCTATGAGCGGAGTGGAATTTCACGCCCAGGCCTAGCCAGGACATCGTAATCTTAGAAAATATTTGTGAACTGTATTTTAGCATGAGCAAATATGCATGTGTAGATGTGCTCATGTGAAAATCTGTTGTGTTTACAAGTTCACTTTCCTTCAACCACTTTTTTCCCAACCCTGGTAGAAGTTTTACTTCTTGTCAGGAGTAAATTTCCAACCTTTCTCAGTATGGGAAAAGATTAGAGAAGACGTGGTGCGAATCCCTTAAACATGCAAGTTAGTAGGCTCTAAAGGGTATTTCAACCCTGGAACTATAGCTTATCGTTCCCTCCAGCACTAGTGTGTAGCTATATGCGGAAGTAATCGCAAAATAAGGGAATTGCTAGTATTTAAACCCTACAATAGTGTGAGCCCTGGCATAATCAGAGGGGCTGTTATCAGAGCTAATATATAATGAGATTGCTGCCATAATTTGTCGCCGCACTTCATGGCGCCAAAGGGACAAGTGGAGTTTTTTTTACAGGACAAGTAGATTTGTGAAGAAACCTGTCCCATGGCCAAGTAGATATTTCTTACATTCCACACCCCTGCAAATAAACCCAACCTGGTCCGGATTTATGAGGCTGGTCAGGTATTGGTCAAGTCTGTTGGCCAGGATCTTTGTAAAGATCTTGGCGTCAGTGTTCAGGAGAGTTATGGAGCGATAGGAGGAACACAGCATGTGGTCTTTCCGGGGTTTGGGAATGAGGGAGATCTCAGCAGCCGCCATGGTGGACGTGAGCCCCATGTCCTAGGTAAAGGAGTTGAACAAGGTCAACAGCTGATCCCATAGATTAGAAAGGAATATCCTGTAAAGGAGAACAGGGAGCCCATCCGGGCATGGGGTGTTATTCCCTGTCTGCAGCTCACGGACTGCCCTGTGGAGCTCTGCATCTGTAATTGGGGCATCAAGGAACTCAGCGTGACTGGGATCAATTGGGTCGTAATCACAGTCCCGCAAATAAGCGTCTATCGTGTCCGGAGGAATTACATCTCGTTTATACAAGGCTTGGTAGTACTCGTAAAAGCAAAACACACAAGATGGTGGACGGAATGTTGCACATTGGCAAACATTCACCCCCAGTCACAGATCTGGGTTTAATCCATCGTTATTTTGCTTCACTACGCCACCCAGTTCAGACATAGCCATATGCAAATCAGTCTTGACCCTGTGCTCATGGGAACAGTCCAGATCGAACTGCCAAGCCATGTCTTCCTGGACCGAATCAAGCATCCTAGGACCGGTTCGGGCTTTCAGCCCTCATCAGCCAGGATAGCTTGATCCAGTGGCGTAGTGAGCACGGGACCCACGTCTGGGCATACCCTTCCACTTAGGGTGAAATGCAAAACACACAAGATGATGGACGGAATGTTGCATCATTGGCAAACATTCACCACCAGTCACAGATCTGGGTTTAATCCATCGTTATTTTGCTTCACCACGCCACGCCAGTTCAGACATAGCCATATGCAAATCAGTCTTGACTCTGTGCCTCATGGGAACAGTCCAGATCGAACTGCCAGCCATGTCTTCCCTGGACCGAAATCAAGCATCCTAGGACCGGCTTCGGCTTTCAGCCTCATCAGCCAGGATAGCTTGACTCCAGTGGCGTAGTGAGCACGGGACCCACGTCTGGGCATACCCTTCCCACTTAGGGCGAAATGCAAAACACACAAGATGATGGACGGAATGTTGCACATTGGCAAACATTCACCCCCAGGCACAGATCTGGGTTTATGGCTATGTCTGAACTGGGGTGGCGTGGTGAAGCAAAATAACGATGGATTAAACCCAGATCTGTGACTGGGGGTGAATGTTTGCCAATGTGCAGCATTCCGTCCATCATCTTGTGTGTTTTGCATTTCGCCCTATGTGGGAAGGGTATGCCCAGACGTGGTCCCGTGCTCACTACGCCACTGGAGTCAAGCTATCCTGGCTGATGAAGGCTGATAGCCTGAAACCGGTCCTAGGATGCTTGATTCCGGTCCAGGGAAGACATGGCTTGGCAGTTCGGTCTGGACTGTTCCCATGAGGCACAGGGTCAAGACTGATTTGCATATGGCTATGTCTGAACTGGGGTGGCGTGGTGAAGCAAAATAACGATGGATTAAACCCAGATCTGTGACTGGGGGTGAATGTTTGCCAATGTGCAGCATTCCGTCCATCATCTTGTGTGTTTTGCATTTCGCCTATGTGGGAAGGGTATGCCCAGACGTGGGTCCCGTGCTCACTACGCCTCTGGAGTCAAGCTATCCTGGCTGATGAAGGCTGATAGCCTGAAACCGGTCCTAGGATGCTTGATTCCGGTCCAGGGAAGACATGGCTTGGCAGTTCGGTCTGGACTGTTCCCATGAGGCACAGGGTCAAGACTGATTTGCATATGGCTATGTCTGAACTGGGGTGGCGTGGTGAAGCAAAATAACGATGGATTAAACCCAGATCTGTGACTGGGGGTGAATGTTTGCCAATGTGCAGCATTCCGTCCATCATCTTGTGTGGTTTGCATTTCGCCCTATGTGGGAAGGGTATGCCCAGACGTGGGACCCGTGCTCACTACGCCACTGGAGTCAAGCTATCCTGGCTGATGAAGGCTGATAGCCTGAAACCGGTCCTAGGATGCTTGATTCCGGTCCAGGGATGACATGGCTTGGCAGTTCGGTCTGGACTGTTCCCATGAGGCACTGGGTCAAGACTGATTTGCATATGGCTATGTCTGAACTGGGGTGGCGTGGTGAAGCAAAATAACGATGGATTAAACCCAGATCTGTGACTGGGGGTGAATGTTTGCCAATGTGCAGCATTCCGTCCATCATCTTGTGTGTTTTGCATTTTGCCCTATGTGGGAAGGGTATGCCCAGACGTGGGTCCCGTGCTCACTACGCCACTGGAGTCAAGCTATCCTGGCTGATGAAGGCTGATAGCCTGAAACCGGTCCTAGGATGCTTGATTCCGGTCCAGGGAAGACATGGCTTGGCAGTTCGGTCTGGACTGTTCCCATGAGGCACAGGGTCAAGACTGATTTGCATATGGCTATGTCTGAACTGGGGTGGCGTGGTGAAGCAAAATAACGATGGATTAAACCCAGATCTGTGACTGGAGGTGAATGTTTGCCAATGTGCAGCATTCCGTCCATCATCCTGTGTGTTTTGCATTTCGCCCTATGTGGGAAGGGTATGCCCAGACGTGGGTCCCGTGCTCACTACGCCACTGGAGTCAAGCTATCCTGGCTGATGAAGGCTGATAGCCTGAAACCGGTCCTAGGATGCTTGATTCCGGTCCAGGGAAGACATGGCTTGGCAGTTCGGTCTGGACTGTTCCCATGAGGCACAGGGTCAAGACTGATTTGCATATGGCTATGTCTGAACTGGGTGGCTTGTTGAAGCAAAATAACGATGGATTAAACCCAGATCTGTGACTGGGGGTGAATGTTTGTTGTATTCCTCTTAGGGTATCCATAAACGGGCTTTCCAGTATCATGTCCTTATATAGGCACAATTCGCCCTGCCCTTATATAGGCATAAAATCCCAGCCCTTATTTAGGCATTAAACCATGCACTCCAAATACAGGCATGGTCTCTGACATCCGTCCACCCTAACGTCACAACGAGTTCATGAAGAACAGACCCTTAGGCTGCGGGAGTTTCCCTAGTCCAGGACTATTGATTTCTTCAAGGACTCGTATATTATGCATGAACCATTATTCCTTAAGGGGTTCATTCATGACGTTTTTCGCTGTCCAACTCACGTCAATACTAACATTCTTAGGTGCTCTCAGGTATAAATATACCTTCCCTAGCCCCTGTAAACCAGAGGAGACCTCGACTTCAGAGGAGCCCGTTTCCCGGCCTGACGCACTGAGAAGACGCTGTCATCCCTGGACGCAGAGAGCCCAGCTTCCAGTGATCTGACTTCCCTTGCGGGGTGTTGGAGTTCGAGTCTGGCAAAGAGATTCCTACCTCTCTCATTCTTCAGGTATGGAGCTGACTAGAACCTAGAGGGACTCTTGGCATAATTGGCATACTAGACTTAACATACTCTTAGTATACCATAGTAAGGAATACTTCACCTACTTCTTCCCTCGTCCTACACCTAGGTCAGGTTAGGTACATTGGGGTATAATTAGCTTAGCAACGCATCGTATGAGTACTCGCATTTTTAGTCTGTTATTTATGTAAATGCATATGTACTAAAAGATAATGCTATCGCAGTATTATTTATTTCTACTGCTCACCCTGTACATTATTTATCTCGCATACTGTCTTGTGATCGTAACAGCACATTTTACTTACACCAGAAACAAGACTGTTCAATAAATCCTTTATTGAAACGCCCGTCTATTTCTTTCTGTGTAACTTGGAGAAAACTAAGCATGCACGACTGAGCTGAGTGAAATAGTTATCTATTGTTTCCACGACTCTGGGACACGTTCTGATTCTAAAGGGAAACACAGTGGTCATGTCTTGCGGCTGCCAGAAACTACTCCCTTCTTGTTGTCAAGGAGTTTCTAGAGGCCTCTGAGCTAGCTGGCACAAGTAATTAAGTTTAATATACTCGATAGGGACATACTGACCTCAGTCCTATGTCAAACCTATAGGATATATTATTCCAATGCGCAGAGCCTATTAGGGAAATAGGAGCTACACTACATGGCGCCCAACGGTTTGGTAAGGCAGTAATTCAACGTTAGATACTGAGTAACTCAGCCGTGCTTTTTCTCTCAAGACCCCTACCCATATACTCCAAAAGACGTCTGGAGTGGGCAGGGTTAAGTATCCACCACGGCTACATAGGGCAGTACCCTATATATTAGCTGTTTGGTTTGCTCAACATTGAAGGATACAGTGTTCCACAATATTGTGCACCTTATCTTTGTTTCCTTGAAACTTGTTCTACGTTTTTCAAAAAACAAAATGCCTGGTCCCGACAATGAAGCTGGAAACGGTGGAGCTGCGGCTGATCCAGCCCAGGCAGCAGTTTTTAACATTACAGGTTTAAATGAAACCGAGGAGGGTGTCATAGACATCCCTCAAAACTTAAGAAGAGCCATCACTCTAAAACTTATAAAACATGGCCTACCACCAAGAGGCGGTAGAGCAGTTTTCGTGATCGAGGCACATGAACCTTTCAGACAGAGGTATTCTATTCATGGGTAATATTTCCTGAATCAAATTCAGTAACACACGTTTCACTTCTACAAAGAAGATGAACCACCAGAGGAATACATTCCTTTCGAGGATATAGAAATTCCATTAACATACCAAGAGCATCAGCTCTGGTTTAAAGGCGCCCTAAAACATCACAAAAACATTACTAGGCTCTGTCCATTAGGTAGACCAGGAGCAACATGGCCGATTTTAGCCGGCTACACACCTCATCCAGACATTGAAGAGATGTCAGATGAGGAATTATTTACTCAACTCACAGAGTTAATAAAAATTTACAGACAATTGGTCCAATATGTCATGCAGACTTTTACAGTCCGACCACCATTGACATATCCAAATCCAACTCTCCAACAGGGGAATACACTAAAAATTACACCACAGACTCTATACGCAGTCATGGGTAAAATGCCCACAAAAGGTGAGCAAATTCCATTTTGGATAGCTCAAAAAATTACTCAAATCGAAGCAGTATTTCCAAATACTAGCCCGCATGAGAAACACAGAATCCTAACAATCAGTTTACCGATGGGGATCACACCACAACTGGAAGACTGCACCACTTGGGGCTCAGTCTTTGCTGCCATCTATACTAAAACACATGGTATTCCATCAATTGCGGTAATACCTGATGTCCTAAAACAAATTCAAAACGAATACGGGGCAGAGCCTGCTCTAAATTTAGGTATGAAATTACTGAAAAATTTCGACCAGGTCTCAACAATAATATTATCTAATATTAAAGGGAAGGCAGCAGCAGTGGCGATCCGCCAAAGATTAAGGGAATTTGATGTTACAGAACATCAAACAGAGCTACCCAGAATTATAGAACAATCTTATGCAGAATTAGGCAGAGATAGTTTGGGTGGAAGACCAGTGAAGCCGAAACTATCTGAAAGTCCTGAGAAGGACTCAATAAAACAAACTCCTACATCTTCTAAAAAGAAGTGGGAGTCTACTAAACAAAAATCAAACGAGAAACGTTCTCAATCCCGAGGTAGGTCTCCTCAAAAGGAGCCCTCTGAAAGGAGGTATAACCTCAGGAATAGGGATAATTTGAGAAAACCAGATAGGTATCAAGATACTGATACACGTTCCTCTCGTCCCTTTCAGATCTCATCACAGACTTCGGAAAGAAGAGGACGATCAGAACATAAAGAAGAACGCGTGAAATCGAAAGACGACAAACATGCTTCAAAAACCAAAGTAAAACCTCAATTCTCCAAAAAGAAGGTAGCAGGTCTGAAGATCAGACATGCCGAGAATACTGAGAACACAACTCAAGAACGGAGAATGGGCTCAGACAATGCTGGACAGTGCAGCAGAAGTCACAATAGTTCGCCAGAACCTGAGGGAACTTCTGGAGATAGTGGACTTGAATGAGTACATCACAGTAGAGACTGTAGACACCAGGGTTAGTACTCCACAAAAGTTATATGAAATAACACTCCGGATGGAGGGAGACAAACCTAGACAAGTGAAAGCACTTTTTGGGAAAGACTATCAAGAGGCTATGACATACTTCTAGCAGAAAAGGACTGGCCACCACAATTTGTCAGGAGTGCCCACATGGCGAGGACATTATTATGCCTGCCTTCTCCAACCATATTCCAATTCACCTAAAATATACATATGCCAGGAAATGGGCAGTGGCCCAGGCCCCAGCATTATATAAAAATCATGTAGGATGGGATGAGGACTCACCTCACCATAAAATACATCTGAAACATGAACCAACTGCACAACGGCAGTACCCAATAAAGCAAGAAGCTAAAAAACAGGTCAGGGAGATCTTAGATCAACTTGAATATCAAGGGGTGATTGAAACATGCACCTCCTCAATGAACAATCCTTTGTTTCCTGTCTCCAAACCAGACAATACATATCGTCTAGTTTTGGATTACAGACATTTAAACACTTGTTCTAAAACTTTTGCAGTGCAAAATGCACATAGCACAGCATTAATGAATAACATTGTGCGTAAAAAATATAAAACAACATTAGATATCTCAAATGGTTTCTTTTGTCAAAACATAGCACCTGAAAGCAGGTACTTAACAGCATTCTCCATAATGGGGACCCAGCGTCATTTTTGTCGACTCCCACAAGGGTTCAAGAACAGCCCAGGTTTATTCTCAGCGAGGGTAACGGAGTTACTACAAATTTATGACAATGAGGCATTGTCCTATGTCGATGACATTTATCTGACAGACGATGACCTGGAAAAACACTTGAACAGGGTGAGCACCATTATACTGGGTTTCGCCTCTGAGGGCTACAAGTTCAACTTTAAAAAGTCCAGAATTGCCCATCTCAATGTCCTATTTCTAGGATATGAGCTTTCAAGTGAAGGCAAGAGCTTGGCAGCTAACTTTTAGAAAAGTGTGCGCTGCTCCAACCTCCAAAAACGCAAAAAACTTACAATCCATCCTGGGTTTCCTAAATTTTGGAAGAACATACATACTAAATTATGCAGAAAGGTTTAAACCTCTCTACGCATTAATCAAACCTGTTTTTTCAATCAAAAACTGGACACAGGAACACACAGAAATTTTGCGTTCACTCCAGGCTAACATGTTAGCAACAAATCACTTACAAACACGCGTTAAGTCAACGCAATTTGGTGATCCGAATAATTTCGGGTCAATGCGGATTCACCTACTTAACATTTAATGAGGGTGAGAAAATACCAATAGCATACAAATCTCATTTGTACACACAAGCGGAAATGCGCTTCAGTTCAACTGAAAAAATTCTGACAGCAGTTCAAACCGCTGTAGCAAAAGAAAGAGCCTTAACCCAAGGGAAACGCATTATTGTCGTAACCCCAGTACCAGCTTTAGAAGCGGTCACAAAAGCAAGCATTCCAAATGCTAAAGCATTACATCCGAGATGGATACAATGGGTTAATTCTCTTGCTGCAACAGATGTTGAATATGTTTTTGATCCAGATTTAAAAACACAAGCATTCCTACAATATGAACAAGAATGTCCTCTGCCTACTGAAATTCTGCCTCTTGATCAGTACGAATTTATAATTTACACTGACGGATCCGCACAACCAGCAATAGGGAGTAAGCAAGCTTACAGTGCAGGGTGTGCTATCGTTAAAGGTCGCATGCGAGATGGCATCTTCAGACCTATGGTCACAAAAACTCAATCTCTAGGGGATTGTACAGCTCAGCGAGCTGAACTACAAGCATTCAAACTGGCACTTGAAAGTACAGATCGAGAATTCCCCACACTAATAGTGTGCGATTCCTTTTACTGTGTTCAGTCGTATAATGACTATATACATAACTGGCTTGAAAATGGTTTCAAAGATGCGAAAGGTGGCACAATAAAGCATAAAATACTTTGGGAACAAGTAGTTCAGTTGAAAAACGAACTACCAAAGGCTCACGGGATCCACACACTGAGTCATCAACGTGATGGCGTTCACGTTACAGGGAATTCATTGGCTGACGAAGCCGCAAAGGGGGCTGTGCAAATGGCTTCCGTAGCTGCGATCACTCGTTCAAAAACAAAAATAGACGGTGAGATAATGTTGGCTGTCAATGCATCAAGCAAAGGCAGCAGTGCAGCGTTACCAAAAAAGTTTCCACTCAAGTACTCTTATGTTTTATGAAACACATTTGCGGGAGGGTCTGTCACATCAAGGGATCTCTAAAACAATTTTGACGTTAAAAGAGATGTACTGGTGGCCTGGAATGAATACAGAAATTCACATATTCATCAACAACTGCTTAGACTGTAAATTACAGCGAGAGAGCCACCAGACACCATGCTGCGAATGCGGCAACCCAGTACAGACACCACTGTTAGACAGCATTCGACTATCTACGCGCCTGCGTCCTACTGGACAAAGGCATTCCCACAAATACTGAATCTAGGTTCCTATGGTTATGGCCTCAGCGCTCGGCTGACGCTCGAACTGTTATAAAAGATTTGCGAGACTTTATCGGCACATACGCAATAGGCACGCTACATTCTGACCAGGGTCCTGCGTTTAGCTCTAGGGCTTACAAAGAAGCCATGGCCAGTCTGGGCGTTGCATTGCGGTACTCCTCTCCATTCCATCCTGAGGGAAATTCGGTTGTGGAAAGGAAAAACCGGGACATAAAGCAGTCTATAACAGCTAGGGTATTAGGTTCGGGTGATGGGTGGGTCAAACACCTTAGTGGGGTTCAACGTGCATTGAACAACCTGCCAAGAAGTTCTCTAGGGGGGGTCACTCCATATGAGATCCTATTTGGGACAAGAATGTGGGTACCAGACCTTGAACACGTAGGCACAGTGGTGGAAAATAAATCATTTGATATCAAAGATCGTTTGGCTGTTTTACAGGACTTAAACAAATTAAGAACGAAACAAAGCAACGTACTCCTACAGCCAACCACCACTGGGGAAAAATCGGCGATCCCAGCAAGGCGTGTGTGGATTCCAAAAGTTGGGGATCTAGTCAGAGAAAAAATTGCGGTCAAGAAGGAATTTGGACCTTCTTACAGACAACCAGTATCTGTCCTAGCAGTTCAAGGAACAAGGACAGTACTTCTGCCGCCCCTTGCTGGAAGAAAGGAGAAAAGATTTGTGTCCATCGACCTGATCAAACCACAGTATGTGGCCAATACTAAATAGTAGGCCTCGTGGACTCCGACCTAGTAGCAGACACACTCCTCTCGCTACTATCCAAGAGGTTCAGTCTGAAAGCCTGATAACAATCGAGAATTCAGCTGTAACAGACAGAGGACTATGCAACAACGCATTGGAACTAATCCCTCTTGAACACCAAGTAACAGTTCGTCCAAATACACCTGTCTACACCAACGTAACAAGTGATGAACTGGTTCCAGTGATTTCTACAAATCCTGATGCAATTCCAACAATTGACAGAACTGCTTCTGGCTATTTCATTAACTTTGATACGTTCTCAGAAGATCCAAGTGAACCTGAAACGACGCCAGTGTCATTGAAATTCAAGCAGCAAGTACAAGACTTTCTTCAATTAATGAAAAAGACTTATTTGGTTTCTCCATGGATTGAACTCTGGATTACATCTGGACTTTTTGTTTTCCTGCTCTGGCTAGCTTTGGTTACAACTGTGAGCGTGCTTATAAGTGGCAGATACATCCATGTGAACACTGAAGGAAAAGACGTAAACGTACTTTTGAAACCTCATAAATCTTCCCATCGTGAAGCAAGAGACTTATCAGTGAACATCACAGCTGTTCCTATACAGGATGGTATAGTGTGGGACAAAACAGATTATGATATCTTCGGCCCGAATGAACAATTGAACATTCCACATTTGTTTAAAATTTCACTAAGTGATCTAATTACGTCCAGTACCTATTCAGATGATTGGGACTTTGAGACTGTCAATGATATAATGTTTGACTTAGAAAAATCTGCTGCATTTTCTAAACATGAATATTTAGAGGGTTCATCAGACTATGAACAAATGTATTGTTTTAATCACTATGGTCATCATTATTTGCATACATCTGCATATCCAAGAAATGTGTTTGTTTAACCAATGGGAACATTGTCCTACACCACCTAAAGGTAGTTCAAAAACATTTGCTAATAAGTTTCCATATTTTTCAGGATACAATACATCTGAACCAGAAATGTTTTACTATAAAAATGTAAACAAGACAGGGCTGAAAATTATGTTAACAAATACAAAACAGATTTATTCTGCATTATTTAATGCCCAACTGTCTAGACAGGGTTTCGACTTTTGGAAAGAGACAATTGACACAAAAACTGTGTGGGGTACTAAAGATTGGCAAGTGCAGGGGATAGAAGCTTTATTTAGAGCCTGTATCATCCCTGAACAAATAATGTTTTTGAATGAAACTATCCAACAAACATCTTGTCTTGGATTAGCCAAGATCAAAGAGATGAACACACCTTCTGTACCAACTCCTGCAAAAAATAACGAAACACAGGCAGTGGTGACAGTTGACAATATACTACAACTCAACAGATCTAATCCTACTTGGAAAAAATGGTTGCTCTGGCCCACAGACACGAATAACTGTCAGGAAAGATTCCTGAATAAAACTCAGGGCTTTACTATTCATAGGCCAGACCCAAGATACGTCCAAAGACAACATCCGGGAGTAGTAACAACATACAGTGTAGGTAAATTATGCCTCGATTGGCTGCATAAGTCTACACTACAGGATGTGAAACAACACTTAACCTTACTTAAAAAGGACGCAGACCTTAGGGAATTCTTGCTTGGACCAAGAAAACCGCGTCAAAACGTTTCATATATGCCGGCATTTATGCTGCTTATAATGAAGCTTGGAAGGTATCACAGATAGAGGCTGCAGAACGAATACGTGAACTTGATCGTATTAATTTAGAGAAAACACTCTCTGTGGTCGACAATGGGTTAACAACTTTGTCCTCCAGAATATATTCATTGGATGGCATTGTATCCTCTGCTATCGACATACTAGAACAAGATTTGGCGATGTTACAACAAGGCCAATCTCAATTACGTTCTATTATGTTATTAAGCTGGACGCTGCAATCTTTGCGAGCGGGCTATGTGCCTTGGCGTTTCATCAACACAACGGCTCTGTTTGCAGAATACAATCTCACTGATAAACAGATCGAACTGGCACAAAGAGGAGCAAGGTATACAGTGCTGAGCATTGAAAAACTGGAAAAATTACCATTCACTGTGGCAGAAAAACCAGCTACAGAATGGCTTATTCATGGCAAAATAACATTACCTGTGAGTACTTTTCAGTTTCAGTATTGCCTCAGACAAATGCAAGCAGGCAAATATGAAAGGTTGGGTAAGGAATACATTAAGACATCTTGGGATTTACCGTATACATATAGATGTTGGAGTGGGGATCGTGAAGTGTTTTTGAGCGGTTCAAACTGTAAACTTGCACTGAGTGGTTCACTTATATGTCAAGACATTTCCTTGCACGGGGCTTGTAATGGTTCAGTGGAAAATTTGTCTTGCCATCAGCAGGGTACTCCAGCTGCTGTGATTAATCCAACGTTTGGACAACTTTCTAATGGGAGTTACCTCATGTTGAATGATCAGAGCTGCTGCGGAATGCTGCCAGGCATCCCATATCTAGTAACGGTCAACTCCAGGATCACTTGCTGTATGCAAGTATTGTTTGCCCCAATAGACACAGTCAGGGAGTCGCCTCTATGGCCTTCGCTGAACATCTCTTTTATAAGATTTGATACTTTAAGCAGAATGAAAGCCATGCTTTTACAGCAAACAGTGCCTTTGACCTCGGCCAAAGAAACCTATGATCTACAAGTAGCAAGGACTTCGGCTGAGATACAGACTTTAATACGTACAAACTGCCCTATACATTTCGTGGAAATGATATCACGTATCTTTAACATGTCTGATACAACCGGAATTGTACATGTATTTAAGAGCATCTGCTCAGGTCTGTTAGCACCTTTCCAGGCAATACTCGGAATCATCCCGAACTTTGCACATTCGGTGTTTGGTGGCATACCATTAATTCTAGCACTTGTTGCCGGGATTCTAGTTCTCTTCCTGCTATTGTGCTATGGCCAGCCTATTCGCAGACATCACTCCGAGCGAAATGGAGAAAGCTCTCCTTGAACGAAAGTGCCGTGAGCAAATAGTAAAGCTTTTGGGCATGACTCGTCTACGGGACCTTAATACAACGTGGTTCCTGTCGTTCAGACCAATCTGGCAAGATTGCATCTTACCTGTTCTACGATGCCTGCTATGCGGTGAAGAATGCGTGTTGGACACCTGTCTAACATTTCCATCAGCAACGCCAACGGATGTCGATACTCTGCTGGACCCGATAACGGCCCATGCTATGTGTTGTCCCCAGAGGCTTCCTATCCTGATGTCCGCATTCATTGAGATCTCACAGACGCTTCCGGCTGCTGCTGAGGTACGAGAAAGATCTACAGGCACACAGGTAACAACGGACGCGAACTTTGCTGCGGCAACCTATGCTGGAAGCAATGCTTCCCATCTCTGTGCAATTAATCTACTACACGAGGTGTTCCAACTGACACCAACAACAGTGGATGATGTTTTGTCTATTGAAATAGATGATCTCATGTTTACACCAGACCCGTGAACTAACTCTGATTCGGCATACAGTGTTCCAGAGATGCAGTGACAATTTGGCCTTCATTTTTAAACAACTTAGAACTCTACCGAAATTGAACTTTTTCCCATTTTTTTTTTTAACGAAAATGGCACATCGATCTGCTTAAAGTAGAACTAGCCTTATAATACAGACTTCAAGGTACTTCCACGGACACTTAGTCATCTTGTGTGTCTAAAACAGTTCATTAATTTTCATGACATGAAATGACTTTGATTTTTGAGAAACTTATCGATCATTTTTTTGTCACATGTAACTATTACTGCTTATTTCATTCCAAATGCATTTATTTTCGAACTTTGTCTGTAATGAAAAGCAATGCTTAAAATGTACAGTACCTTTTGCATTCTAATAGGTGTTTTTTAAATGCCTTTTTTAAATGGTTTTATGAAAAATTTTAGAAATATGCGGTACTCCATTTTAATGTTTAGCATTTTAAATGTTTAGCATTTTAGTATCGTACACACGAAAGAGGAGTGGGTGTTGTATTCCTCTTAGGGTATCCATAAACGGGCTTTCCAGTATCATGTCCTTATATAGGCACAATTCGCCCTGCCCTTATATAGGCATAAAATCCCAGCCCTTATTTAGGCATTAAACCATGCACTCCAAATACAGGCATGGTCTCTGACATCCGTCCACCCTAACGTCACAACGAGTTCATGAAGAACAGACCCTTAGGCTGCGGGAGTTTCCCTAGTCCAGGACTATTGATTTCTTCAAGGACTCGTATATTATGCATGAACCATTATTCCTTATGGGGTTCATTCATGACGTCTTTCGCTGTCCAACTCACGTCAATACTAACATTCTTAGGTGCTCTCAGGTATAAATATACCTTCCCTAGCCCCTGTAAACCAGAGGAGACCTCGACTTCAAAGGAGCCCGTTTCCCGGCCTGACGCCCTGAGAAAACGCTGTCATCCCTGCACGCAGAGAGCCCAGCTTCCAGCTTCCAGTGATCTGACTTCCCTTGCGGGGTGTTGGAGTTCGAGTCTGGCAAAGAGATTCCTACCTCTCTCATTCTTCAGGTATGGAGCTGACTAGAACCTAGAGGGACTCTTGGCATACTAGGCATACTAGACTTAACATACTCTTAGTATACCATAGTAAGGAATACTTCACCTACTTCTTCCCTCGTCCTACACCTAGGTCAGGTTAGGTACATTGGGGTAGAATTAGCTTAGCAACGCATCGTATGAGTACTCGCATTTTTAGTCTGTTATTTATGTAAATGCATATGTACTAAAAGATAATGCTATCGCAGTATTATTTATTTCTACTGCTCACCCTGTACATTATTTATCTCGCATACTGTCTTGTGATCGTAACAGCACATTTTACTTACACCAGAAACAAGACTGTTCAATAAATCCTTTATTGAAACGCCCGTCTATTTCTTTCTGTGTAACTTGGAGAAAACTAAGCATGCACGACTGAGCTGAGTGAAATAGTTATCTATTGTTTCCACGACTCTAGGACACGTTCTGATTCTAAAGGAAACACAGTGGTCATGTTTTGCGGCTGCCAGAAACTACTCCCTTCTTGTTGTCAAGGAGTTTCTAGTGGCCTCTGAGCTAGCTGGCACAAGTAATTAAGTTTAATATACTCGATAGGGACATACTGACCTTAGTCCTATGTCAAACCTATAGGATATATTATTCCAATGCGCAGAGCCTATTAGCGAAATAGGAGCTACACTACATGTTTGCCAATGTGCAGCATTCCGTCCATCATCTTGTGTGTTTAGTACTCGTAAAAGGCCTGCCATTTGGCTTTTTCTGTAGTTGCCCAGGCTGCATTATCTATCTGGATTTTGGCGATATGAGCTTAACCTGCTCTTGACCTAATTTACAGGCCAGAAGGGGCCCAACCTTGTTCCTTCCCCTCATAGTATCTCTGTTTTCAAGGCAAGAAGGAGCGCTCTGCTTTGTTGGTCATGTGCACTCTCAGCTGTCCCCTCCGCATTGGAAGCTGTTGTTTGTTGCGTCTGGAGGGGGTCGTTTGGTAGAGTCTCTCAAGAGCCTTAATATCGGCTGCTAGATACGTCTCTACCAGCCTGGCCTCAGTTGCTTTAGGTATGGCGATGGTCGGGACCACCCCACTGATAGTAGCTTTGAATCCATCCCAAAGCATATGGGGCTGCGTATCCGGGCGGGCGTTATGATCAAAGTAGTCTAAAATCCCCTTTCAAATCCTCGCTGTCTCTACTGGGTTCCTAAGGAGGTGTGGGGGAAAGCGCCATTGTGGGGTTCCTTGTCTTTGACAACCTTCAGAACCGAGGTGCAGAATCCCATCTTGCGCAGGATGGCTACCCCTATCATTTGGTGGGACCGTGGGCCCAGAAGCAATGGGGGGGGATTTTAGGTGTGACATGCAGTAGCCATCCTCCCTCAAGAGGTGAGTCTCCTGGAGAAGGATGACGTCCGGATCCTGTTGAAGGAGGTATCACCTAACCTGATTACGTTTGTTAGGAGAGTTCAAGCCCCGTACGTTTAGGGAAAGCAGTTTAGTGTGGTGGGTCAGTCCCATGGTGGAGAGGGCGTGCACAGCAAGGAATGCAGGAGGGTGGACCTGGGGTAGAGCCAAGCGGGAATAGGCCAGGATGACCTGAGCGAGGGACATCACTCCTCGGGTAGGGGGTTCCGTGTGACTGCTGGCTGCAAATGGATTTAGTCTACGGGGAGCGGGGGCAGATCAGGAGAGGTGTCAGCACGATGTAGGACTGCAAGCAATATTGTGGAAATCGGATCAGTGAAGAGGTGGATACTTCACCCTCATTGGATACATGACCATAAGCAAATACAACATAAACAAGGAACATAAACCGGAAGGGCCCAACAGTGTCTTCCGCATCCTGCGGAGACCGACATGGGTGCGCACAGATCCCGTATGAGGAGTCAACCCTGTTGGGGTGCAAAGCCGGGCAGGCGGGCTGCAGAGAAGGTCTTCTGTCCCAACATCTGCAAGTCAGTCAGTTGAGATTATCACAGGTTGGGCATGTGGCAAAGGTCATCTTCCGAAACCCCTTGGCCTACCTCGGCTGGGGTTCAGTGATTCGAGGGCATCCAAACTAAGTCACAGTAGTGAGTGTCGTCCTTGTGTGAATATACTGGGCTCATAAAGGCTATGACTAGCCTGTTGTGGACGTAGTTGGGGAGGGTCCCTTCTCAATGCTTTGTAAGTGTGTTATAATGTCTTGATCGGCCTCCTGCAGCTCGTTGTCCTTTTGCTGCTTGTCATGTCGACTAGGTTGTACCGTGCTTCAGACTGGACACCACCCCTCCCGAAGTCTCTCCCATGGTGGGGGTGATACCCTGCCAGAGGCAGTATCAGGAATGTCCAGCAGTTTCTTTGCCCCGGATAGGGAGGGCAGGGATTGCTGGTTTCTTTGCCATTGAAACATGAGAGCGAAAGGGTGATCTCGCTAGTAGCGAATCTCCAATTCTCCGAACTTGTCCATGATCGGTTTGAGTTTGCGCCACTTGCTCACAGTGACTGGAGAGAGGTCTTGGAAGAGTTGGTTGGTAGGGCCACAGAAGATCATGTCCGCTTTCCCCCTGGAGGCTCGAAGGATGGATTCCTTTTTGGTGAAAAAGTGAACTCTTTTTAGGATGTCTGGGGCTGAGTCTGATCGCCCCGGCACCGGTGACACCTGGTGAGCCTTATTCAGTGTTGGTGGGGGGGGGGGGCCTCTGTGTCTTTGATGATTCGCAAGAGCTTGGCAGTGAAGGTCAAGATGTCGCCCTCTGTGCCCCTGGGACCTCCAGGATATGGATGTTATTCCAGCAACCCCTATTTTCCAGGTCCTCTAGCTTAGCTTGCAGCTCCACCTGTTGTTCTTTGAGTACTGCCACTCTGCACCACAACTGTTCCTGGTCCACTGTTCAGGAGACATCTACACACCCTCCTATTTCTGAGATATCTCGGCGCAGGTCCTGGAGGCATGGCTTGAAGTCCGTTTTGAGGAAGCCAATTTCAGAAATATTTGAGGAATTGGTCCATATAGTCTTGAGAGATGGGCACCGGCGTCAATTCCCCCAGTCGCGGCGGATGGAGGGTGCTCCTTTGCGTCCATGCCTGTTGTTGAAGCCTTATTCCACACGGAAGCTACGGAGCTTTCTTTGGTGGGTTTAAGATGTGGCATAGCAGGGATGGCTGGTACCGGTGCACTGAGACACCAGGGCAGTTCAGTGCGTCAGTACGGGCTCTGCTTCCTTGTAGTACTACTCGAGAGCCACAGGCGTAGGTGTGAAGAGTCCCCCACTCCAGGCAAGACAGGCAGGTGCAAATGTGTGGACCCGGCATGAGAAGGAGGGTTGGTGCCACCAATGTGGGGTCGACGGTGATGGGGAGGTACATGGGGCGTAATCCCGAGCAGACCATAGGGTACATTCACCCTCAGACGGGCGTTAAAGCTCCTCTTTGAGCCGCCCCTGCTTAGTCGCCAGTTGCTGAAGAATCAGTTGCCAGGGGTACCACAACGCCCCCAGTCCAGGGCTATCCCTTCTGCTAGTGCACAGATTTTTCATATACTCCGAGGAGTCTCTGCACCAATGATTCACAGCTCGCCGGGTGCTGGAGAAGCGCCAATATCAAGGACAGAAGCAGGCCTCAGGGACTCCTCAGGGAATGGTGCTGCACAGTCTGGGAGGGTGGCGCTGGGTCTGCCTAGTCACCAGTTGCAGGACTATCTGTTCTAGGGGAGCCCGTATCGCCCTCAGTCAAAGTCGCTCCCCTCCCCAGGTGCCCCGGATTCTTTATATACTGCAGGGTTCTGCAGCGCAAGGGGTTCACCCCTCACCGGGAGGCCTCGGAAATGGTGCTGCACCTTCAGGGTGGATGGTGCTGGGTCTGTCCACCTTGATGGGCAACCTCTAGCTGGCGTGGAGGGCTGGCACAGGTGTCTTTGCCTCCGGCTCACCCTGAAGTTAGGCCACAGGGACACCGGAGAAAGAGACCCAGAGAGTCTCCGAGGCAGGCGGTGATTCTTCTGCAGCCGGTGCAGGCTCGCTGGCCTGGTCCGCACTGCCACTGGCACCCTTGTCTATGCAGCTGCTGAGGAGCGTCTCACAGGGCTTGCAGGAGCTGCACATTCTTGCTGGCCTCTAGTCGATCCCTAACCCCCTTGCTAACATTGCCTTGTACCGCGTGGGGACTGGAGTCCGTTGTCGGTGACCACGTTGTGCGTTTCCCAATGATGGGGGTCTTCCTGCTGCAAATACGACCTACAGGTGATGGGTCCCGAGGGGCTAGTTGTGTCGGGGTGGCCTCTATTTTCTCAGCAGTTGCGGTCCCCCCAAGCCTCTACGTCGTGCTACTACACCTGATGATTCCGGATCACAGGAGGCTGTTCTGTCCCAGGCCTGGGACGGAGTCCGCGGTGGGACCCTGCTCCCAAAATGACAGCCCAACGGAGTGTTGGCGGGCCTCTGTGTCAGCATTTGACCCGGAGGCACCACTGTTTCAGGGTCGCTTACCTGCTGTGCAGCTCCAGGGGTGATCGGGAAGCTGCGATGGGCCATGGGATCAGGTCCTGGTGCTTTTGTGCAGCATGTAGGGCCCACGGGGTCCTGAGTGAATGAAACACGTCCTAATCCATTCCGGTCTTGGCCATGTCCCTTCCAGTACCACTTTTGGCAGTACATTGTACTTGTATTGCCTTCCACCCTCTCCACCTGCTGTGCATTATTCTTGTTTGACTCCCTTTTCCTCTAACCCGTCCACCAGCCATCATATACTTCATCCTTCCCTCCACTGACACTTCTTAGAATTTGATTTCTCCCCTGCATATTATCACAGTTTGGTCTCCACACTTTCTGCAGCTCATTGTGCCCATCCCGCCTGTCCCTCACCTGTCACAGGGGTTCCTGTACCCTTCTTTTTTAAGCTCTCCCCTGCATAGGAGACCTTTAGCCGTCGTGCAGCTCTTTCAAAGCACATACTCGTGCTTGTGGCGGCATACGCCTTGCGGGAGTGCGCAGTGGCGCGCCACAAGCACGAGTATGTGCTTTGAAAAAGAGCAGACTGCTCTCTTTCCTTGCCCACACGTCCCGTCGCGCAGCTCGCCCAACTCTTTCCACATCTTCAACACCGCTCCTAATCGGCAACAATGGCGGCTGCACTTTTCTTCTGGTTTCTTTCTTATTCTTCCATCCTTATTTATCTTCGGATTTTCTTTCCTCATTCTCCCATTTCCGTGTTCCTTACTCTTTCTTATCTTGCTTTCTTGGAGGGTTGTTTCCTTTCTTTCCACCTGGTCCTTCATACCCCTTCTCGCTTACTACTTCTTATATTCTCCCCTCAACTCCCTCTTTTTCAGTTATTTTTGCATTTTACTTTATTTGGTTCTCCAGTTCCTCGTTTCTTCTAGACTCTTGCTTTCACCTTTGTCTCTTCGTCGCCTTTTCTCTCCCAAAACATTTTCATAAATTTTCCTTTATCGTTCTCTACTTTTTCTAATGACTTCCACATTCACCTTTCATTTTGCTTCCCTTCATCTCCCTATCTACCGCTGTCTATGCGTTTTCTTTTTTTCTTTCTCTCTTTTGCCTAAAATCCTTTTCACCCTCCTATCTGCTCTTTCTCCTTTTCATCCACCCTCCTCTTTCACTCCTTACCTTCGACTCTCCGCCTGGATGTCAACAGATGTATGACTGTACAATAGCCGGCACCTTCTGCTCCCGCCGCCCAGAGCGCCTGTACGTGCGCCCCTCCTCTCCCGTTGCGCTGAATATGTATTGCGCATCTGTTTCTCGTCCCGCTGTACATACCTGCGTGTCATCTGTGTGCTGTCCTCTGCACTCCTCAGACCCCAAAGCGTCTCTTATTTATATCATCCAGCTTTTTTCTCGGCTGTTCCTTCTCGTGTCATCGTTCTGTCACACATTTTTTTCTCTTTTTCATACCACCCCATGCCTTTTCTCCTCTCTTTTCTCTTCTCTCCCTTTTCTCTCCTCCCTCCCCTGTGCTGTGGCTTCTGTCCTCTACCTGTTCTGTGTCCTTTCTGTATTCTTTCCGCTGTGACTGTCCCCTCCCCCTTTCTCTCAACTCTCGCCTACTTTCTTCTTCCCCGTTTAACTTCTCTCTCTATTTTCTCTACTTTCCCTCGCCAGACGCTTCATTGAGTCACCTTCTCTCTCTATATTCTTTGTTACGTCTTTTCGGACTCTCTTTCTGTCTTACACCTTCTTCTTTTTATCTTCCCTTCTGTCTTGACCTTTCACCTACCGCGCGTCCTCCTTTCTTAGTTGCACCTGCGTTTCCAGGTCGTTGGCGCCCATAATTTCCAACTCCTCTAATCTACGCGCCCCCATTAGCTCTTGTCCTCTCACCTGTCTTGTCTTCTCCACGCTCCCTTTTCATAGCGCATCGTTTTACTCTACAGTCGCCATTTGCTGGCATGCTCAGCCCCGTCACTCTCCCCTCTGGTTTTGCTCTTGTCCATTTTCTCCTCTTTCCTCCCTCTCCCCAGCCCCTTCCGCTACCTCACATTACTCTTGCTATAAATTACGCTCGTGCCCTATCCCTTCCACTGCATTCTGCTCCTGAAGCTCTGTTTTGAGTACTATTAATTGTATAATTGTAACACCCATTATTTACAGCGCTTAGAAACAACTGCAGTATAGTCCGAGACACTATATAAAATCAAGTTCTTTCTGCCTGTCCTTCCCTCAATCCACCTCTTTCCTCACCCCATCTGCTTTTCAGTACGTCTCTCTGCCCCGCCCTCCCTCTTCTTCTCTTCATCTCTTGCCCTCTCTTCCCTCTCCATCTCTTGCCCTCTCTTCCCTCTCCTCCCTTCCTCTCCCCTACATGGAACCAAAATGTGCATCCTTTTGGATGTACTTCTTGAAAATGTGTTGCCAGCAGATAGCTCGAAGTTACCATTTTTAATCACTCTGTGATGTTACTGGATGTATTGTTTCAGTGGTCTCACACTATTTCCAATGTATACCAATTAATGCAGCTTCACCCCAGTGCGCAATAAGGTTTCACCAGCATATAAAACAAGCATTGGCATAGCCAATAGGTCTCGCCTTTGGGACCTTATAAGTATTTAATTCTGCAGCACAATATCCTTGGTGCAACATCAACTGTTGCATGGCTAAACACTTATAATGTCCCAAAAGCGAGACCTATTGGCTATGCCAATGCTTGTTTTTCTTTTTTCTCAGCTTGTTGGGTGTGGGTCATTGTGTTAATTTTCGGTTCCTGTATGCTCTCTGACGGGGCCAAACTGCCCATCTTAATCATCTTCTGGTGCCCGCTTCTGTGTTTCGTTTACCACACATGGCCATTTCCTGCTCCCATACCACTGCTCTCTGCTAATGATCATCTAATCCCGCACTGAGTGTGAAAACGCTGTTGTAGGTGAGAGCCATCTGGACACCTAACACACCCTGCCCCCTCACTCTGACAGACCAGGGACATATTATTATTATTATTTAGGAATTTGTAAAGCACGCAGCTACCCCCAACGGAGGTGTCCCGGCGCTGAGGCAGTCGACTGATTAGATAGGTGCGTGAAGGAGCTAGATGTAGTTGAAAAGCCAGGTGTTAAGGGCACTGCGGAAAGTTAGTTCCGCCTTACATTCAGTGACTGGTTCTTTTTCCGCAATGTGTAGCTGTGTTGTGATGGTGCAAAGTCTGCAGCCAGTTAAGGTCTCACACACATCTGCTGCCAGCCCGCGTGGCCCCCCTCCCCGGGCCGATTTCGGCCTTGGGGAGCCATCCCCTGGGGTCCAGCCTGTTCAATTATGTATTTTTTATTGTGGTGGGGGGGCTGTGCGGCCCCCACTTCCTGGATTTAATTCAGCCACAGGGACCCCATCCCTCGGGGCCCAGTCATATCTCCTGGGTGCCTTCAGGGCACCCAGTTTCCACTGGGACCATGGGGGGAGCCTGAATGCCCCTGTGATCCCTGCCGGCTCCCGCGTCCTGCGGATGCCGACATTGCTTTCAGACACAGGGGGCTACTAAACATGCAGCTCCGTGTATTTGATAGCAATTCGTCTGTTTCCCTGCTCGCTTGTCAGTGGACAGAGAAAAAGACGCTCTCGCTTGCTGGAAGCAGAGTGTTTGCTGTGTCTTGCCAAGCCACAGCAAGCAACTATGTCCCAGGGGGTGGGCACCCCAGGACAAAGCAGGAGCCGACCCTGGCAGTCCCCAGGGCCATCAATGGCTCCAGGAGGGGGCAGTGCGGCCCCACCTCCTATCATTCAGTAGGGCCTGCCCTGGGGAGGTGGTGGTCCCCGGGGCTTAGAACGGCCTGGGAAAGGTGGGGGTGGGCCACCAATTTCAAACATACACTAGGCCCCGGGGAGGTGGTGGTCCCCGGGATGGTCCGTGAGGCCCCCCAATTACAAATAAATTAGCCCTGTGGAGGTGGTCTCCAGGGCACAAGGGGGTCCACGAGACCCCCATTTCTTTTCTATAAGCCCCGGGGAGGTGGCGGGCTCCGGGGCACGGGGGGGGGTGTTAGTGAGACACCCTCACCCCCCATCTATTTACAGCTGCATGCCCCCAGTACCTTGGCCCACCCGGGGGTTAATAATGGAAAAGTGCAGGAGTCTGCACTTTAAAGGTCGTGGAATCATATTTTTTTATACTGCTCCGGGTTACATCAATTCTGGTTCAATGTTTTGCAAAGGATTAACCAATCCCTAGCATTAACAAATCATATTATGCCTACTATCAAACTAGCTCTTTTTGGGTGTTCAATAGAGGTTCAACATTTGTCAAAATATCAACAATACTTTTGCTCTATGGCTATAGCCAGGTCCCTAATTTTACAAAATTGGAAGTCTGATAAGTCACCGTCGCTTCAGCAATGGCAAGCGAAGATGGCCAAGACATATATGTGGGAAGAAGCATATGCCAAACGGATTAGGTCTCTTCGTAGATTTGTAGCAATCTGGTCAGGGTTTGTTAATAATGTAGGTTAAAATGGTCATGGATATTTATACTCTGAAAGAGTTATAAACCTAGCCCATTATGGAAGCAGTAGTTGAACTGAAGAAGATTCAATCCTTTTGAATAAAGGGCACCCTACTACTGTTTTTTTCAAAAATATGATGCTGCTATGGAGTTTCTGAATAATGGTTATCGATTTCTGTATATTGCAGTGTCAGGTGTTTCTGCTGGTTTTTTGTTTTTTTATTTTTACGCTTGATCTGGCATTGCTAGCCTTTTATGCCTATTGCACTAGCACTTTAATGATGTATTTTTCAATCGATGCTGCTGCTGTTCCCATATTTCCCCGATATTCTTTGTTTCTACTGTAGCACTTTTTGCACCACGACTTTAGCACTTTACTGTTGTATTTTATTCTCAATCCTGCAACGTTAAGCACTTTAGGCCTATGGCACTAGTATTTTATCAATGGATTCATGTATCAATTATCTGATTGGACCCATGTTGTTTAGTACTTTATCGACATTGCACCAAGATTTTATTCTACTACGTAGGATTTCATTGTATTATTGGGTAAAAAGTGTATTATGTAATTGTTTTCTTTTATGCATCGACTCGATAATTTAAAAAAATCGGAGTCTGCACTTTAAAAAAAAAAGAAAATTAGTCAGAAGCCGTGTTGGATCCGCGCCTCCTGCTGAAAACTTTTTTTAAAATGCTTTTTTGACCCTGCAGGGTCCCTGTGGGACCCCCTAAAGAGGCCTAGTGGATCAGGGTATTCCTACCTTGCCCCCTTCTCATTTTTTAAACGTTTTTGGTGGGACTCTGCTCAAGCTGAGTCCCAAGATGGCTGCCAACACTTCCTGGTTTGAAGTGTTGACAGCCAATCAGATTTCAGCATGAGGACTGTTGGATCCTCGGAGACTCTGCGTCCTATATATAAAATTGTTTTTGTCTTAATATCTCAAACTACTGAACGGATTTACGCCAGTTTACAGAAAGGTTGCTTTCTGGACCAACAGATGCCTTTCTGCCAAATTTGGTGTAATTCTGTTCAGCAGTTGGGCTGTAGTCGTGTCTAAAATCTCTATTGGAATTAACATGGGGAAAACTTGTTTTAGGCCCCCTCTCTTTCTCGGCCCCCACTTGACGAATCACCACAACACTTTCAAGACAGCAGCTGAAGTGAGCGTCTTATTAGATTTTAAACTTTCGCGAGGATTCATCAAACGTCGCCAAAGTTATTGGCCAAAAAACCACTCTTCCTACGGAGACTATATATATATATATATATATATATATATATATATATATATATATATATATATATATATATATATATAAATATATATTTCACCAGAATTCCCACGACTGCTGCAAGTCGAAAAGCGGGACACGGACACCAGGTAAGTGCAAATTTTCTTCTTTATTAGCTGACGCTCAGCATGGCAGATATATATATATATATATATATATGTGTATATATATATATATATATATATTTTCCGTGCCCTATATCTGGGAGTGCAGCAAAAGAAACTTGAAAGGCTACAGAATGCAGCAGCACGCCTCCTTGAAAAAATCAAGAAGTTTGAATACGCCTCCAACCGTTGGAGGAGATACACTGGCTCCCTGTCAAAACGAGAGTGACTTTTAAGGCACTTTGCATTGCATATAAAGCCCTCTACCATGTAGTCCCAGAATACCTTAAGAAAAAATTATTATGGTATTCCCCCAGAACATCTTTGTTCATCAGGCTCCAAGACAATGTTGGTTCCTAAAATTAACAAAGCCTCCTGGGGTGGCAGAAGTTTTGTTCATGCCACTTCCCAGTTATGGAACCAAATGCCTTGGGACTTGAGATGCCAACCAGGTCTGCAGACTTGTAGAAAGCATCTCAAAACATGGCTTTTTTCTTTCCCTTGATAGACACCTCAGATTAGGAGCTATAGCAGAACAAGCCATGTGGACGGTAGCACCAAGACGCCTTTGGGCATTCGTCGCGCTTTACAAAAATAACAAAAAATCAAATCATATCTGGTTTTTCGCGAAGCAGATCGTGCAGAGTACTTGCCACGATGGTTTGGCACTACTGTAAATTATTCGTTCACCAAGATCTAACTTGCATTTTTTTGATGTCTTACAGATGGCTTTAGTTTGTTCCGCTCGCTTCATGTAATTAAAAATAATTAATAAATAAAAAATACATAAAAATTGGCTAGTTCATTTGTCATTTACACTTGCTTCTACTCCCCGCAGCACTTGGCATCAGGCAGTATGCCAGCCCACTTCAGCCACTGGCTCACTTGCACTATGAGTGACAACATTTTGGCTGATCACGTGCACATCTGCCTTCAAAAGTGCACTTCATTATCGGGGATTCTGGACCAAGAATTTACTTTGCCAGTGCTTTTTTTTCTTTCCATTCCTCATACTTTTTAAAGTATTTGTTTAGTCCCCTTTATGCCCTTAAACATGTTTTGAGGAATTTAGTAGTTCAAAGCCAGTAGCACAATTTCCTTGTGCCAATAAGAATCCTATTCTTCTATAATGTGCATTAAAACCCAAAACGGGTTCTTCACCGGTTTTAGGTAGACCTATTTGCTAGGAAGTCCTATTTAGAGGGTGTTTTTTTTCTTGTGTTTATTGCTCTTGTATAACCATCTTACCGAATTGCCAAGACCAGACCTATAGGCTTTGCCAATGCTTGTTCATGTGTAGGATTATCTTTGTGACAATTGCATTGTACTAAAAATGCCTAAATTCCATTCGGAACCTTTTGTTAGATTTGAAAAGAGCCCTTAGTGTTTTGTTCTTCAGAATACCAAGGCCATACATTTAATTACAGCTGTGTATTAACTAGGAGGTTAACATTCTTATTTGGTCTTTGCAAAGTACTACGTAGATTTCCTGTGCTTCGGTGGTTATCAGTAGATAAGCGCTACAGGTAAACCACAGACTCCTTCCATTAGAGGTAAGGAAGTCCTTGTTGCTTTTTATGGGAAACTCCCCAATACATCAGATATGTAGATTGGAAATCAGTTAGCACTTATGCCATGCACTACTGGTTGCATTTTCTGAATTCTCCGAGTAGAACATATCACCAATATAGCATGCTTTAATCTTCATATACAGTCTATGTAAATAAGACTTTGGTAGCACAGGCGTTCGTAAGTATCAAAATCTGATGTTCTTTGTAATGTAAACGGTAAGATTTTATCTTAGAAAAAAAAGGCTATAAATGTAGGCTGTTGCTTGGCAGAGAAATTGCTCGCAGCTGCTGGAGTGGCACCAGGTCTCGTGAGGAGCTAACTTCCCCTAATTATGTCTGTCTTGGCTTTTACTACCAAACTCAGGGACTGAGGTGGCATTTTCCAAGCTTGTTTTAAGGCACACAGTACCCTTAATGTTCCAGGATTCTGTGCATATACCAAGATGGTCTAATGTTTATGAATTTTAATTGGATACCCATTGTGGTAAACTAGGAGTCCATGCAAGTACATTTTCCTTCTCCAGCAATGGCCTTTTTCCATAGATTTGCTTTCTAACCCCTTACCGTCTGGCATAAACCATTCTATCCATTATCGTGAAGATCCTCCAGAAACATTCGGTGATGACAATGGCACAGTCTTTTTCAGTGTCTTTAATGTCCTGAGGCCAGTTAGAACTTTATTCTTAGTGCCACAGAAAATATGGATTGTTCTAGCTTTTAAAATCTAAAACCATCCTCATCTGACAGGGAGGCTTGTTTCAAAAAAGCATGAAGATCTATAGAATAAATTGATGTTGAAGTCATTATTGTTTAAGGTTGATAACTTTTATTTTCCCCTTTATTCATATAATAAACCAGTGTCATTTGACAATTGTTATAATAGCAGTTTATTGTTGTAGAAATGGGTTAGCCTATATGTCCCCTAACTGCCTTTTAGTGTGACTGAGACTCTGTTAATACCATTTTGTTGACTTTGTTTTTAGGTTCATCTGCCACTATTAATGGCATGCAGAGGAATAAGAAAATTCACTGGAGAGGGCGTCTGATCCAAGGAGGCCTGCTTTAAAGTCAGGCGTACTAAAGATGGGCCAGTGTGTCACTAAATGCAAGAATCCTTCTTCTACGTTGGGTAGTAAAAATGGCAACAGAGAAAGCAGCAAGTCACAAGGCAAAAGAAGTGGCAGCCACAAAGAGGAGTCATCATTTGCATGTGGTAAAGCTTCTGGGGATATTCTTGTTAATGGAACTAAGAAAATGGATACTGCAGTAGAGTCTAGCCAGCCTCCGGCACCCTCTGGTGATACAAAGAAAAAAGATCCAGGATTGGGAGCGGAGGAGTCTTCTTTGCAACGGATTGAGGAATTATTTAGGCGATATAAAGATGAACGAGAAGATGCCATCCTCGAGGAAGGAATGGAACACTTTTGCAATGACCTCTGCGTGGACCCAACAGAATTTAAAGTGCTAGTCTTGGCTTGGAAATTCCAGGCTGCTACCATGTGCAAGTTTACAAGGTAGGTTTTATTTTTACATTAATACGTTTTCAAGGGGTAATTAGTGCATAGCTTATATCTTTGGAAGGAGATTGTAAAATCAATTATAAAAACCTTGTGTCACTAGGCCAAGCTGTTCTTCGCCATCCTTTTTGATTTCTTAGCTAAAATCCTGTTATTGTAAAAAAAAAAAAAAATTGTTTTACAAATATTAACAAGAAATTGGGCCAATGGACGGAAGGATGAGGGATAGCTTCACATACCTCATGGTTTTCAAGAGTGCTCCCAGTATTGAGCATATATGTCGCAGTCCACATCAATGTAAACATTCAGCAAGTGGAGCCATCACCGTCTTGAAAAAGTAGCTGATCTTTCCCGGAAACAGGATGTGAAGCATTTGGCCCATTTTAGTCCTTTGTCCAAGGCTATGGAGCATGCAGTTGGAAATTGTACCTCAACCAGCACAGTGCAAGGATGGATGGACCCTGCTGGCTGATGATGCCCTCCGGGGTTCTGGGAGCATGCTTTACTGAAAGTGGCCAGGCAAAGCTCAACAGGTGCCCCTTCATCTCTCTTCTTTATGAAACTTGAATGAGACTGATTGTAGTTGTGTATTGGTCTAGATAGGCGGCACTATGCTACCTTGATCTGGCTCCTCTTTAAACCTCCCTGAACCATTGGTCACCTGCAGCTCATCTTTCCCTCTAAGGCTCTCACCCAGCACCCCACTTACCTGCAAATCCTCTTCCCTTGACCTTTGTGCCTCCTGCAGCCCATCTTTTCATTTGAATCTCTCTCTCTCTCTCTCTCTCTCTCTCTCTCTCTCTCTCTCTCTCTCTCTCTCTCTCTCTCTCTCTCTCTCTCTCTCTCTCTCTCTCTCTCTCGCTCTCTCTCGCTCTCTCGCTCTCTCGCTCTCTCGCTCTCTCTCTCGCTCTCTCGCTCGCTCGCTGTTGGGTAGATGAAGCAGCCAGGGCAGCTCAGTCGGGGTGGGGGGGATCGGGTAAGGTAACCACAGAGCTAAATATGCGAGGGTCTGTGCTGCTGCAGAGAGATCCCTGATGAAAAATAAGACTACGCCCTTAGAGCCAGGTACTTCATGGGGGTAGGCTACCTAGTGGAGTTGTGCTGGAGGACTGCCATGTGTCTAATCTCTTAGGTGAAAGATGGTTTAGGGAGAAAGGGGGGTACATGCAGAGCGAGGAAATTGGATGAGAGGGGATTAGATTTACAGTTTGGTGATAGGTGGAGTGATTGGCATTGGTGACATACCCAGTGAGTCAGTGTCTCCCTTGGTTGGTCCCATTCTATGTTCCCTGTCCCATGCATGCAAACATGCCTATCCTCCGCTCCCTACACCTCTCTCATACTAGAGCACAGGGTTATGTATTTTCCTGAGGTGATCTTAGGGCATCTGGATTTTTGCAATCCCTCCCCACTGTATGATGTACATGCTTAAGTGTTGTATGTGTATCATGTACTTCTGATGCAAGATTTACCCATGGTCTGTTAGTGATACTTGATAAAAACTATTTGGCATCCAAATATACAAAAACCAAAGCTATTGGTTTGTTAATACACATCCGACTATACTTTAAAAAGACACATGTTCCTTCAAATTTAATTGATCTTCATTCAGCATGCCCATCCTGTGTGGAAATTAGTAGTGGGTAAACATTATACAGTCCTGTCTAACACAGAAACTACTTGAACAACTGTTTCAGAGATTGACTTGTATCATATTGGTTAGTTCCACTTTCTGTGTCACCACTGCTGCGCTTTCTTGGCTGTATAACACCTATTCTGTCTTTTTTTTATTTATTTTTATTTTTTTTATTTTAACAATTTTGAGGACTTTGCCAGGTCAAAAAGAAGTCAAGAAGGTTAATCTCGGTTTTTATGACAAATCTTATTCTCAGAGCCAGTCAAATTTCAGATGACTATTTCTGCAGACTAGTACAAGCTAAATGGAGACTTCTTCACTGCTCCACACTTTAGAGACCACTTTGGCGTTCCTGTAATTTTAGTCTTCCTGCCTGCAGTAAAATGCAAATGAAACAAAAAGTAATTCTTTTTCTGTTGTATATTTATGTGTAGTTGAAAAACTTCCACCCAGTAGTCCTCTTTTATACACCGTGTCTGCTCCTCCTCCCACTTGATGTTAGTTCCAGCATTATCCTCCTCCAGGAAAGACATTAAACATTAATAATGAGATATGCTGTATGTCAAGGATGGCCTTATTTAATTTGTTTCAAATTATTTCCCTCCTCTGATTATATTATGCCCTGAAAACACGTTGCAAATTGAGAAGACTAATGCTTTAGTTGGCACCAACATGTTGCAAAATCATAGTATGTTTAAATTCTAGATGGGAATAGGTCTCCTAGACCTGCTGCTCATACATTCTACAGTGAGGCATAATCCTAATCTATAATTACTTAAATCTTATGATAGGCGATGTGCTGGCTCTCTCTTATAGACCCAAATAACGGGTAAGCTTCCGCCTAGCATTTGAACTTGACAGGGTTTCTCAGGGCATATTTATCAAAGCTTTGTGCTGCCAATTCAACACGAACTGTTAAGGCATTGGTCACCCAATCATGCAGTGCAATTGCACAAGTATTGCTTGTTCTGTGTAAGTTCTGAGCCTTGTTTGTTCATAGTTCATAGAAATGAGTGCAGTACTGTGGCATCCCTTAAAGCATGCTTCTCCAATAAGTAGCCCATGAGCAACTTGTAGCTTCCCAGCTACCTATAAATGGCACTCCTGTTTGCAGCTCAGTCTACTAAATTAGAAGCTTTTGTTTGGTTCAAATACTGAATGTATACAAAAACTGCAAATCGGATATTCAAGATGAAATGTATGCATTCTCAGAACCTATCAGCTGATGGTCGAATTTTTAAAATATATTTAAAGCTGATATTTGAGTGCCAAATCTCGCGACGTTGGGGAGATTTATTGTTAATATTACGACCTTGGTGTCAAGGGCATTGTACCAATGGCTTTTATGTATAACCTATGTATTTCAAATTGACAAAGCCTTTTTTACATACTGTTGGTAATTATTTGGAGTGAACTGAGGTGATCACTGCTCATATTTTGCATGTGGTGGGCACTAATGTAATCGTGTCTCATGTGATCACCATTACCACACTAATAATATTAGTAGCCCGGGATGTTTTTCCTTCAGCATAAGTAGCTCCGATCACAGAAAAGGCTGGAGAACCCAACCTTTAAAAGATCATTTTCTTCACAGCCATTACTAACACTGTTCACAAGTAGCTAATATGATGAAAGCTCGGAGTCCCACAGCTTTCTTACATCACCGTATGACTTGTTTGAGGCACATCCATTCAATGCAGTTCTGGAAGGGAGCATTTCCTGACCAGGCATAAATATCCTTTCAGTGAACAAACTATATTAACCCAAGATTGTGTGCCTTTGTAGCTTGACCTTTATGACCAAGGACCCTTCTGGCAGAGTGTGGTTGATCAAGGTTTATTGTATGGCCAAGGTGTCTCCAGCATATTATGAAATGGGTTAAAGCAAAGCTTCCCTTCTAGATTTAACATAAGAATTTGGGTATCGACATGCTGTGATGAGAGTCCCGTGCCCACCAGTCTGAAAAGATACATTTATCAGTGAGTTCCCTCCTCAAGACTCACTTCTGATGTCGGGTAAGTGTCTCTCATTTGGTACTGTTGACGTTAGTAAGGAGGAAGATGGCCTGCTGTGTGTAACATCCCGTTCTGTAGGAGAGAGTAGAAAGAAACCAGGACCCTAAAGGCACCAAGATCCCCTCCCAACTTTTCAGTACTCAGAAAGTAGAAGAGGAATTGCAGATAGCAGCAATGTTTTTAACCCAATCCTGTCCGTCTTCTCCAACGAGTAGCTCGTGAACTACTGGTAGCTCTCCAACTACCCATAAGTGGCTCTCCTGTTTGCAGCTCAGTCTACTAAATTTGAAGCTTTTGTTTGGTTCAATTAATAAATGTATACCTAAACTGCAAATAGTATAGTCGAGATAAAAATGCATGCATTCTCAGAACCTATAAGCTGTTGTTTGTCGGAAAATGGTTGAATTTATAAAATATATTTACAGCTGATATTTCAGCGATGCAACTTTGGAGAGATTTGTTATTAATAGTACGAACTTGGTGCCAAATGGCATTTTCAGCTATGGCTTTTATGTATAATCCATGCAGAGGTATAAAGCCTTTTTTACATTACTTTGCAAATCATCCCTTGTGAACTGAGAACTGCTCTTATCTGGCATAAGGTTGCTACTAATTTAATCGTGTCTCGTGGTCACTATTACAACACTTATATTATGTGCTAAGGATCATTTTCATTTATCGTAAGTAGCTCCTATCACAGAAAATGTTAAAGAACCCTGATCTAGATTCCCCCAATCTTAACAGTCTTTGAGTATGTGCAGCCTTCTTGGCCAGAATGTCATCTTACCTGTGATAATAGATCAGGGGGCGTATTACATAAAGTGCCCCAGGGGCGCTATGGTATTACAGAAGGGGACGCAGACGCTTGTGCGACCCCTTCTGTAATACCAATAGCACTAGCACACATAAAGCGTCTGCGCTATCTTCAAGGGGGCATTCCCTCATTTGCATTGTGGTGTGCCCCATACAAATGAGAGAATCCCTTTGCCTCTGCACCCACACCATACTACCGACGTGGGCGCAGAGGCAAAGAAACCCTCAGGAAGCGCCTCCTGGGAGCAGCCCTCTGCAGGGGGTAAATGGGGTCCTATGGACCCCCCAGACATTCCCTTTAAAAGTACAGGTGCGTTTCCGCCTGCACAGTGAAACACGAAGCGGCTTTAAAGCAGCCATCCTGTATTTCACATGAATGTGCTGCCCCCAGGGCTGCACGAGTTTGTGGTTGCCCTGGGGGCAGTGCATTCCCCATAATACGGTGCATTTTCATTCATTTCACCGGGCGCGCCTTTTTAAAGGTGCGCCCAGCGCAATGAAGGAAAATGCGCCACAAGTGTAAGGCGGCCCCAGGAGGACATTTACACAGCATTACAACACTATATTGCAAAAGTGGGTAGCACAAAACAACTCTGCAGCTGGCTCTGGACAAATGATGAAGGGGCTAAATATTGAATCTTCTGGTACCACACAATGCAGGTTCGTGCATTTGTAGCACGATCTGAGTGGAGGTAGGCAGGGGTAGCGAGGCTGAGTTCTGAAAAAGTGACTGGGGCATGTAGCTCATTAGTATATAAATGAGGCATGCACTCCCTGCCCACTACACCAACAAGCATTGGCAAAGCCAATAGGTCATGCCTATGTGAGAGCTGTTGACTTTGTCAATATTTTTAGGAGTCCGCTAATGAGTGACAATGAAGCCAATGAATGGTAAGCAATGGGCGGGCTCCAAGCCCCTTACTGTACGCAATACTCCTCGCACCGAGAGGGAATGCACTGTCAGCAGGTGAGATATTATCATGAGCTACTGCTATCTGATTTCACACTGGTCTTGAGGTCGCTGGTGTTGCAAGGTGATAGTAACAAAGCCTGATCACCAAGAAATTGGAATTCAGTATCTCCCTTGATGCGAATCCAAAAAGCCCAAATGTCCCCTAATTGAGGTAAATGTGGAGAGAAAGATATGCATTCTGGAGATGTACGTAAAACATTTTAATTTTATTTTTACCGTATTATATAGTGCGAGTTCTGCCCAAGTGGTATTAGAGTGCTTTGGGCACCCGTTACATTAGATAAGGTCAGATTTTCTTTTTTTTTTTTAATAATAAACTAACACATGGAGTTTAGTGCCGGCTACAGAAATCTGCATTGAATCTGACCGTCACAATTACTGTAGTTACTTGTGCATGAAACCTGACTTTACTGAAGCTGGGGAGAGAAGTGCGTGTGTTTTTTAAGCAGTGGCCCTCCGATATGGTTAGGCGTGAATCCTATTTAAGTTGAGAGGGGACACTACATATTCCCTAATAGAAAGTGCTCCGCGCCTATTGTGTCACAAATAAAATGAGGTCGCGTGACAGTAAAGGTCACACGTTCAGTCACAGCAGGGATGATTCAGGCGTTCATCTTTCTCGTTCTATTGAATTATGTAATATCAACGAAACGCCACCAACAAACATTTCTGTGCATTACAAGTTCAGTATCCTAACTCACCGAAACCTCCTCGGATCACCTGCCCCCTCCTTCAACACTGCAGCCTCCAGCGGCATGGAAGTCCTCAGGGATGGGTGGTGGGGGCCCCTTCTCACTGCATCCCACTTTAGAGATCTCTTCAATAGCGCCAAGGCCCCGGGTCTGCCTAAAACTGGCTCAAAGGGCTATCTGAAAGAAACAGGTTAGTTATAGATTCCTTACCTTAGAATTACCCCCAGCCGTCAGACTGGATCCGGAAAGTTTTTTTCGTCAGCAGTACCTCTGCGCGACGGAAGGTGGTGTCGGTCGGCTCCGCGTCCGGCGTCGTGGTCGCCGGGATGACGTCGCGGCAGCTATTCAGACGCCGCCCTCGCACGCTGACGTTAGTTCTTTCTTTTTCCGCGCCAGCCAGCGCAGATCCAGGAAGAGCGGTACCTCAGTCACTTTTTGACTAACTTTTCCTTGACTTTTGTCGATTTCTTTTTCGAGTTTTCGACTCCGAAGGTGCACGAGGGATGCCCGGTTTCAAGGCCTGCGGTTCCTGTCATCGCATGATGTCGGTGACGGATCCGCACCGCGCGTGTCTTCTTTGCCTGGAGCGCGACCACGACCCCAAGTCGAGCTCCGACTGCCGGTCGATGGCGCCGAAGGCTTTGCGGGAGCGGTCCCAAAGCTGCTTGAGCACCGGCAGTCGGCTCCGCGCCGTTCGAGGTCCCGGTCGAGAGGGAGGTCGAGGGACCGGTCGGGGAGCCACCACCATTCCGGTTCGAAATCTTCGAAGTCTTCGCACTCTGAGTCGGATAAGTCGAAGCATAAGAAGAAGTCGAAGAAGCATCGTCGCTCTAGGACTTCTCCTCGTCGGTCGGCCGATCCGACGAGGCACGCGGGTGGTGCCCCTCCCGCGGCTCCGCGTGCGGAGCCCGAAAGTCAACCCCGCGTTTCCCTCCCTTTCTGGGACCCGGAGCGACTGCCGCCCAGCTTCGTACGTTCTACGAGGCGTTGCATGCCATCTTTGGGCAGACCGACCCCGCTGGCGCGCCTTCGGGCCCCGCGGACTCGGTTGGAGGGCCTAGGCCTTCTCTGCCGGCGGCTCCGGCCCCGAAGCCGCAGGCCCCCCTTGGATCCGGTTGACCTTGTTACGCCTCCACCGGCGCCGCTTCCGACGGCACCACTACCGCGTTCGATGCCGGTCGCTCTTCCCCCCCCCCTCCCCTTTGTGTCGACCCCGGCCTCCATCCCGACGTGGACGTCCGACGCCGGATCCGGCGCCAAGAGGGGTTTTTGTGCCCCTGTTCACTCCTGGGGCCCCTTTTCAACCTGAGTGGCAACCTGAGGATGAGTAGGAGGACTTGGAGGGGTCAGGTGACCCTCTGACTGACCAGTTGGACAGTGAACAGGACTGGAGAGAGGAACTGGGGGATGCCAGTGGTCTTGACACCTCCCCTGACCTGGGCATGTTGTCTCCTCCTAGCGTGGCTATGGAGGAGGGAGCGTCGTACGCAGTGGTGTTGCGTAGGGCGGCCGAGGCTCTCAACCTCGAGCTTCCTACGGTGGCGGTCAGGGCTAACCTCCTGACAGAGGTGCTTCAACCGGCTGCGAGCTCTTCGGAGCCCTCTGCTGCCGTTCAATGAGGCCCTCACCGGCGTCCTTTTGGGCACGTGGTCCAGGCCCAACACAGGGGCTCCCGTGGACAGGATGATTGCCCGACGCCACCGCCCGGCCCCGGGCGACCCCACTTTCCTCTCCCAACACCCCACCCCGGAGAGCTTGGTAGTCCAAGCCTCCACTTCCAAAAGCGCATTCCCTACTGCTCCCCCGGAAAGGGAATCCAAGAAGCTGGACCACCTTGGGAAGAAAATGTTCTCTTCCGCCAGCTTAGGACTGCGGTCGGTAAACACTGCATGTCTCTTGGGCCGTTATTCCCACTCGGAGTGGGATACGGTGGCGCAGGTGCTGCCTCAGTGTCCGGATGATACCAAAGGGGATGATGGACGGAGCGCTAGAGCAAATCAAACACTCACCCCCAGTCAACTGATCTGGGTTTAATCCATCATCATTCTTTAGCTCACTCCACCACCCCAGTTCAGACATGGCCATATGCAAATCAGTCTGACCCTGTGCCTCATGGGAACAGTCCAGCCCGAACTGCCAAGCCATGTCTTCCATGGACCGAAAACAAGCATCCTGAGACCGGTTTCGGGTTCAAAACCCTCATCAGCCAGGCTATCTTGAATCCAGTGGCAAAGTGAGCAAGGGACCCACGTCTGGGCATACCCTGCCAACTTAGGGGCGAACAAAGCGATACCAAAGGGGATGATGGACGGAGCGCTAGAGCAAATCAAACACTCACCCCCAGTCAACTGATCTGGGTTTAATCCATCATCATTCTTTAGCTCACTCCACCACCCCAGTTCAGACATGGCCTATGCAAATCAGTCTGACCCTGTGCCTCATGGGAACAGTCCAGCCCGAACTGCCAAGCCATGTCTTCCTGGACCGAAAACAAGCATCCTGAGACCGGTTTCGGGTTCAAAACCCTCATCAGCCAGGCTATCTTGAATCCAGTGGCAAAGTGAGCAAGGGACCCACGTCTGGGCATACCCTGCCAACTTAGGGCGAACAAGCGTATACCAAGGGGATGATGGACGGAGCGCTAGAGCAAATCAAACACTCACCCCCAGTCAACTGATCTGGGTTTAATCCATCATCATTCTTTAGCTCACTCCACCACCCCAGTTCAGACATGGCCATATGCAAATCAGTCTGACCCTGTGCCTCATGGGAACAGTCCAGCCCGAACTGCCAAGCCATGTCTTCCCTGGACCGAAAACAAGCATCCTGAGACCGGTTTCGGGTTCAAAACCCTCATCAGCCAGGCTATCTTGAATCCAGTGGCAAAGTGAGCAAGGGACCCACGTCTGGGCATACCCTGCCAACTTAGGGCGAACAAGCGATACCAAAGGGGATGATGGACGGAGCGCTAGAGCAAATCAAACACTCACCCCCAGTCAACTGATCTGGGTTTAATCCATCATCATTCTTTAGCTCACTCCCACCACCCCAGTTCAGACATGGCCATATGCAAAATCAGTCTGACCCTGTGCCTCATGGGAACAGTCCAGCCCGAACTGCCAAGCCATGTCTTCCCTGGACCGAAAACAAGCATCCTGAGACCGGTTTCGGGTTCAAAACCCTCATCAGCCAGGCTATCTTGAATCCAGTGGCAAAGTGAGCAAGGGACCCACGTCTGGGCATACCCTGCCAACTTAGAGGCGAACAAAGCGATACCAAAGGGGATGATGGACGGAGCGCTAGAGCAAATCAAACACTCACCCCCAGTCAACTGATCTGGGTTTAATCCATCATCATTCTTTAGCTCACTCCACCACCCCAGTTCAGACATGGCCATATGCAAATCAGTCTGACCCTGTGCCTCATGGGAACAGTCCAGCCCGAACTGCCAAGCCATGTCTTCCTGGACCGAAAACAAGCATCCTGAGACCGGTTTCGGGTTCAAAACCCTCATCAGCCAGGCTATCTTGAATCCAGTGGCAAAGTGAGCAAGGGACCCACGTCTGGGCATACCCTGCCAACTTAGAGGCGAACAAAGCTGATACCAAAGGGGATGATGGACGGAGCGCTAGAGCAAATCAAACACTCACCCCCAGTCAACTGATCTGGGTTTAATCCATCATCATTCTTTAGCTCACTCCACCACCCCAGTTCAGACATGAGCCATATGCAAATCAGTCTGACCCTGTGCCTCATAGGAACAGTCCAGCCCGAACTGCTGCCAAGCCATGTCTTCCCTGGACCGAAAACAAGCATCCTGAGACCGGTTTCGGGTTCAAAACCCTCATCAGCCAGGCTATCTTGAATCCAGTGGCAAAGTGAGCAAGGGACCCACGTCTGGGCATACCCTGCCAACTTAGGCGAACAAGCTGATACCAAAGGGGATGATGGACGGAGCGCTAGAGCAAATCAAACACTCACCCCCAGTCAACTGATCTGGGTTTAATCCATCATCATTCTTTAGCTCACTCCACCACCCCAGTTCAGACATGGCCATATGCAAATCAGTCTGACCCTGTGCCTCATGGGAACAGTCCAGCCCGAACTGCCAACCCATGTCTTCCCTGGACCGAAAACAAGCATCCTGAGACCGGTTTCGGGTTCAAACCCTCATCAGCCAGGCTATCTTGAATCCAGTGGCAAAGTGAGCAAGGACCCACGTCTGGGCATACCCTGCCAACTTAGGGGCGAACAAAGCGATACCAAAGGGGGATGATGGACGGAGCGCTAGAGCAAATCAAACACTCACCCCCAGTCAACTGATCTGGGTTTAATCCATAATCATTCTTTAGCTCACTCCACCACCCCAGTTCAGACATGGCCATATGCAAATCAGTCTGACCCTGTGCCTCATGGGAACAGTCCAGCCCGAACTGCCAAGCCATGTCTTCCCTGGACCGAAAACAAGCATCCTGAGACCGGTTTCGGGTTCAAAACCCTCATCAGCCAGGCTATCTTGAATCCAGTGGCAAAGTGAGCAAGGGACCCACGTCTGGGCATACCCTGCCAACTTAGGGCGAACAAAGCGATACCAAAGGGGATGATGGACGGAGCGCTAGAGCAAATCAAACACTCACCCCCAGTCAACTGATCTGGGTTTAATCCATCATCATTCTTTAGCTCACTCCACCACCCCAGTTCAGACATGGCCATATGCAAATCAGTCTGACCCTGTGCCTCATGGGAACAGTCCAGCCCGAACTGCCAAGCCATGTCTTCCCTGGACCGAAAACAAGCATCCTGAGACCGGTTTCGGGTTCAAAACCCTCATCAGCCAGGCTATCTTGAATCCAGTGGCAAAGTGAGCAAGGGACCCACGTCTGGGCATACCCTGCCAACTTAGGAGCGAACAAAGCGATACCAAAGGGGATGATGGACGGAGCGCTAGAGCAAATCAAACACTCACCCCAGTCAACTGATCTGGGTTTAATCCATCATCATTCTTTAAGCTCACTCCCACCACCCCAGTTCAGACATGGCCATATGCAAATCAGTCTGACCCTGTGCCTCATGGGAACAGTCCAGCCCGAACTGCCAAGCCATGTCTTCCCTGGACCGAAACAAGCATCCTGAGACCGGTTTCGGGTTCAAAACCCTCATCAGCCAGGCTATCTTGAATCCAGTGGCAAAGTGAGCAAGGGACCCACGTCTGGGCATACCCTGCCAACTTAGGGGCGAACAAAGCGATACCAAAGGGGATGATGGACGGAGCGCTAGAGCAAATCAAACACTCACCCCCAGTCAACTGATCTGGGTTTAATCCCATCATCATTCTTTAGCTCACTCCACCACCCCAGTTCAGACATGGCCATATGCAAATCAGTCTGACCCTGTGCCTCATGGGAACAGTCCAGCCCGAACTTGCCAAGCCATGTCTTCCCTGGACCGAAAACAAGCATCCTGAGACCGGTTTCGGGTTCAAAACCCTCATCAGCCAGGCTATCTTGAATCCAGTGGCAAAGTGAGCAAGGGACCCACGTCTGGGCATACCCTGCCAGCTTAGGGCGAACAAAGCGATACCAAAGGGGATGATGGACGGAGCGCTAGAGCAAATCAAACACTCACCCCCAGTCAACTGATCTGGGTTTAATCCATCATCATTCTTTAGCTCACTCCACCACCCCAGTTCAGACATGGCCATATGCAAATCATTCTGACCCTGTGCCTCATGGGAACAGTCCAGCCCGAACTGCCAAGCCATGTCTTCCCTGGACCGAAAACAAGCATCCTGAGACCGGTTTCGGGTTCAAAACCCTCATCAGCCAGGCTATCTTGAATCCAGTGGCAAAGTGAGCAAGGGACCCACGTCTGGGCATACCCTGCCAACTTAGGGCGAACAAGCGTACCAAAGGGGATGATGGACGGAGCGCTAGAGCAAATCAAACACTCACCCCCAGTCAACTGATCTGGGTTTAATCCATCATCATTCTTTAGCTCACTCCACCACCCCAGTTCAGACATGGCCATATGCAAATCAGTCTGACCCTGTGCCTCATGGGAACAGTCCAGCCCGAACTGCCAAGCCATGTCTTCCCTGGACCGAAAACAAGCATCCTGAGACCGGTTTCGGGTTCAAAACCCTCATCAGCCAGGCTATCTTGAATCCAGTGGCAAAGTGAGCAAGGGACCCACGTCTGGGCATACCCTGCCAACTTAGGGCGAACAAAGCGATACCAAAGGGGATGATGGACGGAGCGCTAGAGCAAATCAAACACTCACCCCCAGTCAACTGATCTGGGTTTAATCCATCATCATTCTTTAGCTCACTCCACCACCCCAGTTCCAGACATGGCCATATGCAAATCAGTCTGACCCTGTGCCTCATGGGAACAGTCCAGCCCGAACTGCCAAGCCATGTCTTCCCTGGACCGAAAACAAGCATCCTGAGACCGGTTTCGGGTTCAAAACCCTCATCAGCCAGGCTATCTTGAATCCAGTGGCAAAGTGAGCAAGGGACCCACGTCTGGGCATACCCTGCCAACTTAGGGCGAACAGAGCGATACCAAAGGGATGATGGACGGAGCGCTAGAGCAAATCAAACACTCACCCCCAGTCAACTGATCTGGGTTTAATCCATCATCATTCTTTAGCTCACTCCCACCACCCCAGTTCAGACATGGCCATATGCAAATCAGTCTGACCCTGTGCCTCATGGGAACAGTCCAGCCCGAACTGCCAAGCCATGTCTTCCCTGGACCGAAACAAGCATCCTGAGACCGGTTTCGGGTTCAAAACCCTCATCAGCCAGGCTATCTTGAATCCAGTGGCAAAGTGAGCAAGGGACCCACGTCTGGGCATACCCTGCCAACTTAGGGCGAACAAGCGATACCAAAGGGGATGATGGACGGAGCGCTAGAGCAAATCAAACACTCACCCCAGTCAACTGAGTCTGGGTTTAATCCATCATCATTCTTTAGCTCACTCCACCACCCCAGTTCAGACATGGCCATATGCAAATCAGTCTGACCCTGCTGCCTCATAGGAACAGTCAGCCCGAACTGCCAAGCCATGTCTTCCCTGGACCGGAAACAAGCATCCTGAGACCGGTTTCGGGTTCAAAGCCCTCATCAGCCAGGCTATCTTGAATCCAGTGGCAAAGTGAGCAAGGGACCCACGTCTGGGCATACCCTGCCAACTTAGGGGCGAACAAGCGATACCAAAGGGATGATGGACGGAGCGCTAGAGCAAATCAAACACTCACCCCCAGTCAACTGATCTGGGTTTAATCCATCATCATTCTTTAGCTCACTCCACCACCCCAGTTCAGACATGGCCACTATGCAAATCAGTCTGACCCTGTGCCTCAGTAGGAACAGTCCAGCCCGAACTGCCAAGCCATGTCTTCCCTGGACCCGAGATCAAGCATCCTGGGAGACCGGTTTCGGGTTCAAAACCCTCATCAGCCAGGCTATCTTGAATCCAGTGGCAAAGTGAGCAAGGGACCCACGTCTGGGCATACCCTGCCAACTTAGAGGCGAACAAGCGATACCAAAGGGATGATGGGCGGAGCGCTAGAGCAAATCAAACACTCACCCCCAGTCAGCTAGATCTGGGTTTAATCCATCATCATTCTTTAGCTCACTCCACCACCCCAGTTCAGACATGGCCATATGCAAATCAGTCTGACCCTGTGCCTCATGGGAACAGTCCAGCCCGAACATGCCAAGCCATGTCTTCCCTGGACCGAAAACTCAAGCATCCTGAGACCGGTTTCGGGTTCAAAACCCCTCATCAGCCAGGCTATCTTGAATCCAGTGGCAAAGTGAGCAAGGGACCCACGTGCTGGGCATACCCTGCCAACTTAGGGCGAACAAAGCGATACCAAGGGGATGATGGACGGAGCGCTAGAGCAAATCAAACACTCACCCCCAGTCAACTGATCTGGGTTTAATCCATCATCATTCTTTAGCTCACTCCACCACCCCAGTTCAGACATGGCCATATGCAAATCAGTCTGACCCTGTGCCTCATGGGAACAGTCCAGCCCGAACTGCCAAGCCATGTCTTCCCTGGACCGGAAACAAGCATCCTGGGACCGGTTTCGGGTT